>WFMF01000286.1:104526-226601 GCA_011033025.1 Beroe forskalii | reverse complement strand
TTTTTTTTCGGTTTAAAAAAAATTGGAACAAATAAACCTTAAAATTTTTTAAAATTTAAAAGGGGGGGGGCCTGGAAATTTTTAAAAAATTTTTTAATTTTTTTTTGCCCGGGGGCCGAAACCCCCCCCCCCCGGGGTTTTTTTTTTAAAAATTTTTTTAAATTTTTTTTCCAACCCCGGGAAAAAATTTCCCAAATTTAAAATTTTTTTTTTTTTAAAAACCCCCCCCAAAAAAAAAATTTTTTAAAATTTTTTCCCCTTTTTTAAATTTTTTCCCAAAAAAATCAAATTTTAAAAACCCCCCGGAAAACCCCCTTTTTGGGGGGGCCCCCCCGGGGGGAGGAAAAAAAAAAGGAAAAAAAGGGGAAAAAAAAAACTTCAAAAGGGGTCCCCCAAACCCGGGGGTTTTTTGGGGAAAAATTTTTTTTTTTTTCCCCCCCCAAAAAAATTGGGGGGGAAACCCCCCCCCTTTTTTGGGGTTTCCAAATTTTTTGGGGGGGGGTTTTTTTAAAAAAAAAAAACCCCCCCCCCCCTTTTCCCCCCAAAAAAACCCCCCCAAAAAAAAAAAAGGGGGAAAAAAAACCCCCCAAAAAAAAAAATTTTTTAAAATGGGGGCCAGGCCGGGGCCCCCAAAAAAAACATGGGGAAAAAAAAAATTTTTAAAAAACCAAAAGGGGAAAAAAAAAAAAAACCCAAAAACAAAAGGGGGGGAAAAAATTTTAAAAAAAAACCCGGGGGGCCCGGGGGGTTTTAAAAAAAAGGGAAATTTTGGGTCGAGAACATTTAAAAAATTTTTTGAAAAGGAAAAAATTTGGGGAAGGAACATTGGGAAAAAAAAAAAAAGGAACCCTTTTAAAAAAAAATTTTTTAAAAAAAATTTTTTAAAATTTTTAAAAAAAAATTTTTCCCAAAAAAATTTTAAAAAAAAAAAGGCCTTTAAAAAAAACCCCAAAAAAACATTGGGCCCCCAAAAAAAAAAAAAAAAAAAGGGGGCATTGGGAAACCGGGCATTGGGGAAAAAAAAAAAAGAAAAAAAAAAACAAAAAAACCCCCGGGGCCCCAAAAACCCCCCTTTTTAAATCGGTTTTAAAAAAAAGGGGGGGGCCCCCCCCGGAAATAAAGGGGAAAAAAATTTTTAAATCGGTTTTCCCCAAAAATTTCCCCGGGGGGAAAAAGGGGGGGAAAAAAAAAAATTTTTAAAAAAAAAAAGGGGGGGGGGAAAGGGGGGGGAAAAAAAAAAAGGGAAAAAGGAAAAATTTTAAAAAACCCTTTTTTTTTTTAAAAAATAAAAATTGGGAAAAAAAAAAAAAACCCGAAATTTTTTTAAAAAAAAAAAAAGGGGGAAAAAAAAGGGGGCCCCCCCAAAAAGGGGAAAAAGAAAAAAAAGGGGGGTTTTTTTTCCAAACCCGGGGAAAAAAAGGGTTTTTTCAGGGGGTTTAAAGGGGGAAAAAAAAAAAACCAAAATTTTATTAAAAAACTAAAAAAATTGGGCAAAAGGGGGGGAAAAAAAAAAAAAACCAAAAAATTTAAATTTTTTTCCCAAAAAATTTTTTGGGGGGAAAAAAAAGGGGGAAATCCCTTTTTGGCCCGGGCCGGGGAAAAGGAAAAGGGGGCCCCCAAAAACCCCAAATTTTAAAGGTTGGGAAAATTTAAAGGGTTTTTTTAAAGGGGAAAAAACCCAAAAGGAAAAAAAAAAGGGGGGAAAAAAAAAGGGAAAAAAGGCTTTTGGGAAAAAGGAAAGGGCCTTTGGGGCCCGGGAAAAAATTTGGGGAAAAAGGGGGAAAAAAAAAAAAAAAGGGGAAAAAAAGGGGGGAAAAAAAGGGAAAAAAGGGAAAGGGAAAAAGGGGGCCGGAAATTTAAAAAAAAAAAGGGCCCCAAAAACCCAAAAAATTGGGAAAATGGAAAAATTTTTTTTTTTTTGGGGGGGCAAAAAATAGAACATTTAAAAGGTTTTGGGGGGGGTTTTTTTTTAAACCAAAAAAAAAAAAATTTAAAAAGGGGTTTTAAAAAAAGGGAAAAAAACCTTGGGAAAAAAAAAAACCAAAAATTTTAAAAAGGGGGGAAAAGGGGGGTTTTTTTGGGCCAAAAAAGGGGTTTTTGGGGGATTTTCCCCCCTTAAAAAAATTTTAAAACCCCGGTTAATTAAAATTTTTGGAACCGGGCTTTAAAAAAGGGGGGTTTTCCCCCGGGGGCCCAAAAAAAAAACCCTTTTTTTTGGGCCAAAAAAACCCCTTTTAAAAAAAAAATTTTTTTTTAAAAAAACCCCAAACGGGTCCAAAAAGGGGCGGGTCCAAAGATCCCCAGGTTTTTTTCCCCAAAAAAAAACCCCCCAAAAAAAAAAAACCCCCTTTTTTTGGGTCCAATTCCCAAATTTAAAATTAAAAAAAAACTTTTTCCCAAAAAAAGGGGGGAAAAAAATAGGGAAAAAGGTTTTTTTTGGGGGAAAAAAAACCCCCCAAAAAAAAAACCTTAAAACCCCCAAATTTAAATTTTTGGGTTAAAAAAAGGTTTTTTTTTTGGGGTTTTAACCCTTTTAAAAAAAAGGGCCCCCTTTTTTGGGGAAAAAATTTTTTTTAAAAAATTTTTAAAAAACCCCCCTTTTTTAAAAAAAATTTTTCCCTTTTTTTTTTCCCCCCCCTTTTTTTTTTAAAAAAAAATTTTTTTAAAAATTTAAAAAATTTTTTTTTAAAATTTAAAATCCTGTGTTCCCCAAAAATTTTTTTTTGGGTTTTTGTTTGGGTTTTTCCCCCCCCGTTTAAAAAAAATTTTTTTATTTTTTTTTAAAAATTTTTTGGGGGGGGTTTTTTAAAAAATTTTTTCCGGGGTTTTTTTTAAAAAAAAACCCCCCCATCCAATTTTCCCTTTTTTTTCCCCCTTTTAAAAATTTTCCGTGTTTCCCCAAAAAGGGGGAAAATTTTTTTTTTTAAAATTTTTTTTTTGGGGTTTTTTTTTTTTTCCCCCCAAAACCCCCTGTTCCCTTTTTTCCTTTTTGGGGGCCCCCCCCCCAAAAAAATCCCTTTTTTTCCCCCCCCTTTTTAAAAAAGGGTTCCCTTTTAATTTTTAAAAGCCTTTTTTAAAAATTTTTTTTTTTTTTTTTAAAAAAAATTTTTGCCCCCTTTCCCCCTTTTTTTTTTTTTTTGTTTTTTTGTTTCCCTTTTTTAAAAACCCCCCCCAAATTAAACCTTTTTTTTTTTTCAAAGGGCCTTTTTTTTTTCCATTTTTTTTTAAACCTTTTTTTTCCAAAATTTTTCCTTTTTCCAGTGTTTTGATCCAAAACCTTTTTTTTTGATCTAAGATCCGGGGGGGTTTTTTTTTTTTTGATCCATGTTCCCTTTTTTAAAAAAATTTTTTTTTTCCCCCCCCCCCCTTTTTTTTTTTTTGATTTTTTTTTAAAAAATTTTTTTTGGGGGCCCGATTTAAAACCCCAAAAGGGGCCTTTTTTTTTTTTCCCCATTTTTTTCCCCCCCGATTTAAAGGGGTTTTTTTTTTTTGGTTTTCCCCTTTTCCCCCGGGGGGGTTTAACCAAACCCCCCTTTTTTTTTTCTAAAAAAGGTTTTTTCCCCCCCCGATTTTTTTGTTTTTTTTGGGGGGGGTTTTTTTTAAAAAAAATTTTTTTTTTTTTAAAAATTTTTTTTCTAAACCCTGTTCCGTGTTCAAAATTTTAAAAGGTTTAAATTTTTTTTTAAAAGGTTTTTGGGGTTTTTAAAAAGGGGGTTTTTTTTGCCATTTTTGGTTTTGGGTTTTGGGTTTTTTTAAAAAATTTTTTTTTTTTGGAATTTTTTTTTTTTTTGTTTCCCCTTTTGGGGGTTTTTTTTAAACCTGTTTTTTCCCAAAAAATTTTTTGTTCCTTTTGATCCCAAAAGTTTCCCCCCCTTTTTTTTTTTTTTTTTTCCCCTTTTTTTTTTTTTTCCCAAAATTTTTCCCCCCTTTCCCTTTTTCCCCCAAAATTCCAATTTTTCCAAAAAATCCCTTTTTTTTTTTTGGGGGCCCCCCTTTTTTTTTTTTTAAAAAAACCCAAAGTTTCCCCCGTTCCCTTTTTCCCCCCGGGGGGGGTTTTCCCAAATTTTCCCTTTTTTTGGGGTTTTTTTTTTTTGGTTTTTAAACCCTTTTTTAACCCCAAAAAAAATTTTTTTTTTTTTCCCAAAATTTTTTGGGGGGTTTTTTTTTCCATTTTTGTTTTTTTGGGCCCCCAAAAAAAATTGGGGGTTTTTTTTTCCCCTTTTTGGTTCCTTTTTTTTTTTCCCCCCCAAACCCCAAAAAAAAATTTTTTTGGGGGTTTGGGTTTTAAACCCCCTTTTTTTTTTTTAAAATAAACCCCCCCTTTTTTTCCCTTTTTTTTTTTGTTTTTCCCCCCTTTTCCCCTTTTTCCCCCAAAAAACCTTTTTTTCCCCCCGGGTCCGAGTACCCCTTTTTTGCTTTTCCGGTTTTTTTTGATCCTTTTTCCCCCCCCTGGGTTTTTTTCCCGTCCAAATTTTCCTTTAAAAATTTTTTTTTGTTTTCCCTTTTTGGGGTTCCTTTTTTTTTTAAAAGGTTTTTTAACCCCCTTTTTGGGGGGGGGGGCCCCCCCCCCCGGGAAGGGGCCCCCCTTTTTTTGGGGAAAAATTAAAAAATTTTTTTTTTGGGGTTTTGGGGGGGGAAAAAATTTTTTTTTTTTGGGGGGCCCCCAAAAACCCCCCAAAAAAAAAGGGGGGGGGGGTTTTTTCCCAAAAAAAACCCCCCCCGGGGGGCCCCGGGGGGCGGGGCCCCCAAAAAAAACCGGGCCCCCTTTTTTTGGGGGCCCGGGGAAAAAAAAGGGGGGCCCTTCCCCCGGGGGGGGAAACCCCAAAGGTTTTTAAACCGGGGTTTTTTTTTAAAAAGGGAAGGGGGGGCCCCCCCAAAAAAGGGGGGAATTTGGGTTTTTAAAAGGAAATTTCCCGGGGGGGGAAAATTTTTTAAAAAAAGGTTTTGGGTTTTCCCTTTTGGTTTTTTTAAAAAAGGGAGGGGGGGTTTTTTTTTTTTTGGACGTAACTCAGCCAGAGTTATATGGGACACTTACCTCATTGCGGACGTCCAATTTATGGATGGCCATATTCGGCGTGCCGTCGTTCCTCCTCAGAATAGCCGCGGTTAAACACGTATACCCCTGTTTGCGTTGCGCTAAGCTTAAGCGCTTCCCGTAGGGAAACGCGTCGACGGACGTTGCCCCGTCTATTTCTTCTGAATGGATGGCGAGGTTGCAAAGTGACGTCCAAATGTGGAACGTTGCGCCGCGCGCGAGGGTAGGGTAACATCCTACGAGGAAACGCGGCGCGCGTACTCACACCTATGCGCGGCGTATAAGTATATCTGTACGCCGCGCTTCCTAAGAGTAAGACTAAACCCGCATACTCATAGGTGTCACTGTCATGTGTGTACGTGCCCCGCAAAGTCAAACAGGGGTATACGTGTTTAGCAAACGCCGCGCATACAAGACGTTGTCAGAGCATTATTTGGTCAGTCTCCCATATAAACGGGAGCCTTCATTATCTATGACAATGACGTCACTCAGAAAAATATAATTAAGCGCATCTAGCGCTTTAAGCAGTGAGGTTAGGGTTCTGTTTAGGGTCAGGATTAGTTAGGTTTAGGATAAGGATTAAGGTGAGGGTTATGGTTAGGGCAATGGTTAGGTTTAGGATACAGAAAAATTGCCCTAACCAGGGTCCTGGTTAGGGCAAAAAAATTGACGTTTCGATCTGTGACGTCACTCAGAGCCGTTTATATGGGAGACATACCCATTATTTCATCACGGCTGGCGTCAGCGAGTCCTACATCGTTTAATTCGTTCGACAACGAGGAATCTGCACATACAATATATGCGTAAACCGCTGAGTGATATACTGCTCTCCTACCGAGCCTTCTTCACCTCGATATGTTACTAGTCAATTCAATCAAATTCAATCAGTTCAGCTTTTAAATCAGGAATAAAATTGTAAAATTTATCGAAGCTTTATTGAAGATCATTTCATTCAAAATATCCTCCATAACGCTATTAATCAACATACTCAAATTATTGATACCACATTGTTCTGAACATGGCAATACCTTAACCACTTCGTTGGGATATGCACCTCAGTACACTTCATCAGCAGCCGTGAAACATGAAAACAAATGATATTGGGATGGCGGGACACTTCAAGTTCTTGACAATGATTGGCTCGGCATATTGTCTGTCTCTGATGAAGTGGAAAGAGGTGTTCTCCGGATAAAGAATACATTTAAAAGTGCATTTCATACACGGTAAAATGTGATCGAAACTATAAAATAGCTCCACAGTCCACTAATTGTAATAAATATTTTTGGCTTGATAAGAATTTCATATTCCAACATGCAATTAAAAATATGGTATACGAAAGTGGAATGATTTTGTGAAAAAAAATTGCACAAGAGTCGCCGCATTGTGCATTATCATCGGGAAAGTTTCAAGTCGATTGCTTCACTCAGTATAAATTAACGTTCGTACAAAATGGCGCTCTTGTGTAAATTTCGGAATCGATCAGGGAATCAAAGATATCACGACACCTGCATTACTGTTGTAAGAAATTAAGTTTCGTTATGGGAACTCATCTCATAGTTAATACCAGGCACTACTAGCTATCAGGTATTTCTGTGAAATGAAGCAGCACTCGGATGTTTAAAAAAAGAAGAAGTTGAAATTACTGGACGTAGCCACTTTAATCAATTCACTGCAAGTTCACTATATAAATATTCAGCTGCCTGTTATGCAAAGTAATAATCAAACGTATTTCAAACAATCGAACATCTTCAAACGCCTTCCTTAAGTAACAAATTCGTCAACAAAATCGGTATTCAGGATCAAAGCCGTTTTATGTTTTTGCACACTAGAGGGCTCGACTTTTTTATACGCAGCGTGCTACGACGCACATGGGGTGTACTTGGTTTGTGATCAAAAGACACTTGGTTCAATTTAACCTGCGTTCCCACTGTGTAAAGGGTGATTATAATACTAGAATCATTCGAATCTTGGCATTGGCTGTTACGGCTTGAACAGAATTTAAACATTCTAAATAAATGCTAGATGAACAGATCACCAAAGTCAAAATGATTTCTCATTTCCATTTCCGGTGCAAGCAAGTTCGTTCTATTTCCAAGAACAAAGGGACACTGCTTTTGATAAAAATATTGATCATGTACATAACGCCTGTCTTATTGAGTGATTGGCAATACGAAATGTCGCACTAAGTCTGAAGATTGTCGAAAATGTCACACTAATGGCCCAGGAGTCTGCACGTGTCGCACTAATTTCTCAGGATTCTACATGTGTCGCACTAATGTTTGAGACGTCTACACGTGTCGCACTTGTGTCTTATGACTCCGGAGTCTGCACGTGTCGCACTAGCGGCCCAGGAGTCTACACGTGTCGAACTAGCGGCGTGCTCTCGTCGGGAGACTCCACCACGTTGGGGGCCAGGTTGAGGGGCTCTGCCGCACTGTCGTAAGAAACTGAGGGGGACGAGTGGGGGCTCTCTTCTTCGGGGGGTGTTTCCACCTGGCCTCGTTCCTCCGGGAACACCGCCTGCTTGCAGCACGGACACGTCCGCCGTGCCTTAGTCAGCCACGGGTCTATGCAGTGCGAGTGGTAGCCTGGGGGAAATTACGGATTAAAACATCCTCAGCCTGGTGGCAGATTGCGGAATAAAGCAACCTCAGCCTGGGGGAAGATTGCGGAGTAAAACAACCTCAGCCTGGGGTTAGATTGCGGATTAAACATCCTCAGCCTGGGGGAAGATTGCGGAGTAAAACAACCTCAGCCTGGGGGCAGATTGCACAGAAGAGAGGAGACATTCTTCTATGTTTGGTTATCTAATCAAGGAGGGAGGAACAGCTATGATACAGATTTAGCTAAATAGTCCGAATCAAGGACTATTAATCAAAAAATTTGAAATGATAGGGGAGAAAGGACAGCTAGGAAGATTTAGCTAAATAGTCCGAACTGCGGACGATTCTGACCGGTTTAATTGCTATAACATCCGTTTGCAACGGACATTCGTCTGGACTTCGGACGTTAACTGCAAACTACATTCTACCACGATCAGAGACATGACGCTCTTCAATAGAAGCTTAGAAGGAAATAACCATGGAACTATCATGTCATGGTTACATGGATATGAAACTTACCGTGGTTGCAAGGTAAAATCCTCAATTTATCACCGTCCTCAAAGTCATCAAGGCAAATAGCGCACATGTCATAGTCGTCCGACTCAGTGTAAATGATGATTTTGAGTTTCTTGAGCTTTGATGCCGGCAACCTCTGACGTCTGCGCCTCTGGTAGCGACGCACTTTCTTTATTACCTGCGATATTGTTAGCATTCCTGATTACCTCAGCTTTTAGAGAATATTAGGGAACCATAATTAGGAAATATAGACTATATAACCACGCGACTAGAGAGAGACTTTTGCAATTCGCCACGCGCGAACGCAGTGAGTGTCTAATTGCTCATATAGTACGAACGCCAGTGAGTGCTATATGTGAAGATCAAAAGTCTCTCTCTTGGCGCGTGGTTATATAGTATATACACGGCCGATTTGAAGTAAGCATAAAATGAACAGATTTAGCACCTTGAACAGCACACCTCATTAAATTATCAATCTTAGATTTCACATTTGTACATTTTGAAGATATTTTCAAAAGGCAGCAATCAACAAAGATCCATCAAAACGTTCATTTCGATGAACTTCTGCAAAATCAATGTACAGACTACAGACAAATCGAAAAGATACAATTACAATCACGAAATGAATATTCAATACACTAATACACACACACACACACACACACACACACTTTCTCACATTCTCAAGAATCCACTCACATTTGAATGATCATTGTAGGAGTACAACATAATTGAGTATGTATAAATCAGCAGCAACAGACCAATACATCGAAATGTGTTGTGAACACTGAACACGTCCGACCAAACATAGTGTACACTAAAGAGGCACCGCTCATGGTGCACATCGCTTTTTGGAATTGCAATTGTATAGCAGCCACATTCCATTCTATACCTTTGTTACGATCAGACGTCACGTGACATACTTGTCTAACATATAACGGTTTGCAAATGTACACAGTAATTACAATGTGTTGATTGGTATTTGGTGTTCGTTACTCTGCATGTGTATCTTTGTTTAATACGGTAAATGGGTCAGGTAAAACAGGGTAAACAATACAGGGTAAATAGACAGGGTAAATAGACAGGGTAAATAGACAGGGTAAATAAGCAGGGTAAATAAGCAGGGTAAATAAACAGTGTAAGCATGATTAATTAACTTTTGTAACATTCGGTAATTCAGCGTGTCAGAATCCGAATATAAATCTAGAGATGGACTTTCGAAATCTACTGATGGACTTTTGAAATCTACTGATGGAGTTTTTAGAGAGAGACTTTCGCGCGTGTTTATATAACTCCATCTCTGGTTTCGTAACTCCATCAGTGATGGTTATACGTATACAGCACGCGCGAAAACAACACGGCCGATTAACATGACGTGTCAATAGAACTTCAATTCAGGTGATGCGTGTCAATAGTACGACATATGATGGGTGTCAATAGTACGACAGGTGATGGGTGTCAATAGTACGACAGGTGATGGGGAACACTGGACGGAGGTCAATAGAGCAAGGTATCTACTGACCAGGAAGATGAACATGAGAAGGAAGCAGATCGAAATGACGATGAGGAAGGGCACAATGTACATGTGCCAAGGAAGGGTGTAGTAGGGCGTCAGTGTCACTGTCGAACTGAAATACTAGGGTGTTAGTTACTAGAAATAATATTACTAGTTACTAAGAGTTAATAGTTACTAGGAGTTAGTTACTAGATTTCTCAGTTTCATTGATCATTATCAAACTTGAGATAACGAAGTATCTTGTGTCTAATTTCGGCAAATAGGAACTTTCCCAGATCTATATATGTATTGCTATCGGATGTTGAATTTGCCTGACAATTAAACGTGAACACCCAAAGTACAATATACACAGTATAGAGTACAATCTGTATATATAGCCAGGTCTCCAGTACGTGCGCGCGCGCAGTGTAAATAATAAACGACTGCGCGCTGGCGCTCTTGTATAAAACTTGTTGCGCCTTCCACAAATTCAGGTAAACCGAGCCTAACGCGCGCGCGTGACATGATAAACAAAGACATCGAACATGTGATGCCTACCTATTTGTAATTACAGTGCTTGAGCTGGCTGATACTTAGAGACAGTGAGCTGGAGGTAACATGAAATGAGAAACTAAGAGGGCTGTTAAGGAATGAATCGATGAGTGAATATTTTAATTGCTGACCTTACCTTAGAGTATTAGGTAAGGTCAACCGTTTACTAGGCTGATGTTGCAGGGGCAAGTAGGCAAAGCTATTAGGCTGATAGACAACAATAGCGATGTCAGGGGTGTGCATAAGCTGACACGTAATGTTAGAACTGTTCTTGCATGCAAACACCCTGATGGCAAACCAGCGCCCTCGCAGCTTAAGCTGGACATCGATGCCCCAGAACCACAGCCAGTCATCTTCGAACAAATTGATGCTCAGTTGGTCTGCAAAGTTGCCAAGACTCTGCACGGCTCTGGTGGACCCACTCTCATTGATGCTGAGGAATGGAAGCATATTCTGTGCTGCAAGTCCTACGGGAAAGCATCTGAGAAGCTGTGCGAAGCCATTGCAGAGCTGGCAAACTCAATCAGTACCAAACATATCAGCCCAACTGCTCTGGAAGAACTCCTGGCTTGCCGCCTTATCCCCCTAGACAAGGGCAACGATAAGCGAGGGCAGATTGGAGTACGACCAGTGGGAGTTGGTGAGGTGCTCAGGCGGATTGTGGGCAAGCTTGTCATCAATGTTCTGAAATCTGACATCCAGGATGCTGCAGGACCACTGCAGACATGTGCTGGGCTGAAGGCTGGTATTGAGGCTTCCATCCACGCAACTCGAGGACAATGGGAGTTGCCAGAGACTCAGGGCGTTCTGCTGGTGGATGCAGACAACGCTTTCAACACCATCAACAGAGAGCTGGCAGTTCACAACATCAGACAGCTATGTCCGCCCTTCCATCAGTTCATAGCCAAAACCTACCAGAGCCCGGCAATGCTTGTTGTGAATGATGGACAGACGGTGGAGTACCTGGGATCTCATGAGGGCTGCACACAGGGGGATGTCGCTGCTATGGCTTTCTACGCACTGGGCGTCAAGCCACTTATCACAGAGCTGTCATCTGCTGTTGATCCATCTGCTTGTAAGCAGATATGGTATGCAGACGATTCAACCGCAGCTGGGAAACTTGATGAGATCAAGAAGTGGTGGGACACTCTGTGCGTTAGGGGGCCTGGGTATGGATATCACCCTAAGCCCTCGAAAACTGTTTTGATTGTGAAGGAGGACTGCTATCAGACTGCGAAACAGATCTTCAGAGGTGTTCAGGAAGAGTTATGTGATGGACAAGGTGGCCAAGTGGGTGAAGGACGTAGAGCAGTTAGCGGAAATAGGTAGGGACGATCCACAAGCTGCCTACACTGCTTATACGAAAGCGCTGTGCCACAGGTGGACTTTTGTTCAGAGGACCATACCCGGAATTTCAGAACTGTTTCGTCCTTTGGAAGATGCTATTCGACAGTGCTTTCTACCAGCAATAATAGGGAGACAGATCTCGGATACGGGAGAGACTTGTTCACGTTGCCTGTGAGACTTGGTGGGCTTGGTATTTCGAACCCGGTCGAAGGATCAGAATTCGAATTCCAGGCTTCTGTGAAAATCACAGACAATCTGAAGGAGTTAATCATTGGTCAAGAGTCATCTCTTGATGGGTATCAGGCTGGTGCTGTGGCCGAGGTGACTAGTGATTGCTTGAAGGACAAGGAAGTGAGGCTGCTGAGGAGGATCTCTGCCATCGTATCCAACTCTTCTGATGAAAGGCTGAAAAGATCGATCACCCTGGCTCAAGAGAAGGGTGCCGGGGCATGGCTTTCTGTTCTTCCCCTAGGTTCACTTGGATGGGTGCTGAACAAGGAAGAGTTTCGGGATGCACTCAGGCTGAGAAACGGCTGGCAAATTCCTAACATCCCAGCATTTTGTGTTTGTGGCAAGAAGAACTCTGTAGACCACACCTTGATTTGTAAAAATGGTGGCTACTTGATCTTCAGACACAACAAGATTCGTGACACAAATGCTGCGTTTCTACGGAAGTTTGCCATGACGTTAAAACTGAGCCTGAGTTGATCCCGATTGACTCTAGTCAGACAGTCCAAGGGAACACGGAGGAGAGAGCTCGCCTCGACATTTCTGCTCGAGGGTTGTGGGGACCTTTCCAGAGGACGATGTTCGATGTCAGAATCTTCCATCCAAACGCTGACACCTACAAGGATCGCGACATCAAGTCGGTCTACACCCAGCACGAGAACATCAAGAAGAGGGACTATGAGCAACGTGTCATCCAGGTGGAGAAGTGCAGCTTTACACCCCTCGTGTACAGCACGTCAGGAGGGATGGCTCCACAAGCACAGGTGTTTCATAAGAAGCTTGCAGAACTAATTGCTGAGAAGACAAACGAAGAATACCGAGACGTTATCAGTATGATGCGAACAAAACTGTCCTTCGCACTTCTGAAAAGTGTTCTCGTGTCAGTGAGGGGATCTCGGGGCAAATCTTCTCACAAACGCGAAATTCCGATTTCAGAGATTTCGTTCAATCTCATACCGGATGCATTGACAGGGGACTTTACTTTTTCTTGATTTCCATTGCCTTCAAATGCCCAATTGGCGTTTAAGTCTTAGAATTCCAAGAACTCGTGGGTTAGTTCGGTATTATCATGAACTGCATTATGTTATTCATGTACATTTGATTAATAGGTACTTGGCCCTGACCGGGATAGTAGGAAGACAAATAGCCGATTTTTGCCTGTGAGACTTGGGGACTTGATTTTTGAAATCGAGTCGAAGGTTCAGAACTCCAGTTGCAGGCTCCTGTATAGATTACAGAATATCTGGAGGAAGTTTATCCCCAATGCGCAGTTGACGCTTGATGGTTATCAAACTGAGCATGAACCTGAAGTGACTAGGGACTCCTTGAAGGACAAGGAATTGAGGAAGTTGAGGAAGATTTCCGTCATAGAATCTGCCTCTTCTAGTGCCAGGCTGAAAATGTCCATCAGCTTAGCCTAAGAAAAGGGGCATCGCTCACTGATATCCTCATTGATTCAAGATGATATCCTCTCAGATGAACAAGGAGGAGTTTAGGGATGCACTCGGTATTAGGAGCGACTGGCATATTCCCAGAAGACGATTCGATGTCAGAATCTTTCATCCTAATGTTGTCTCTGACAAGGACCTTGCAACATTAAATCAGTTTACACCCAACATAAGAACATCAAGAAGAAGGAATATGAGCAACGTGTTATCCAGGTTGAGAAGTGTAGCTTCATACGTGTACAGTACATCAGGAGTAATGGCTCCTCAAACACAGGCCTTTTAAGGAGGATTGCAGAACTCACTACTGAGAAGAGTAACGAGGAATGCCGGGATGTGATCAGAATGAACAAAAAGTCTATTGTACTTCTGTCAGTGAGAGGATCTAGGAGCAAGTCTCCTCTCATGTTCCTATTTAGTTTTATCTCATCGCAGATGGATTGACAAGGGATTCTCCCTTTTCATAAATATTTTTCGATATATTTGGGCTTCAGATTTTATTAGGGAATTCTGGAATTTCAGTATTTCAGGAAATTTCAATACATAGATCTGTTCTTTATTGAGAATTTAGTCTTGAACTAAATTTTCGTAAAAATTCTTGAAGGGTTAGCTAATCTCCGCGGATTTGAAATGTTCCGATTGATTCACAAGACGCTAACTTTGACTAACTCACATTAAATATATCTGAAACCTTGATGAAATGCCCAATACATGTAATGTTGGTTGCACAACCAATCACACCTTGCAGTGACCAGGAAAAAAGAAACAGGCCAGGTCCCAGCACCTTTCAAATCCGTTGATTTTAATATTATTGTTGAGGAAAGAACGAATTTGAACTCACTTTTCATTGACGCTGTAGAGGTACTTTAATTTCAACGTTTCTCCGGCACTCTGGGAAGTAATTGCATGTAAAGAGCAAAGTCAAGAGAAGAGAAGAGAAGCAATGCAAAAAGGTCGCCATGTCCGGGTTATCACGTTATGTATGTATATATTATTGTCACGTTATAGCAGCACACACAGGAACACAAGTCACTCGTTCATTTTCAGTTCATTTGTGAGGTGACTGCAGGCAATTCAAATCTGTGGGATTTATTTAACAATGTGCTTAGGTTCAATAGAAACTCACCAAGCCTACGAATACAGCTTTAACGTGAACCTCCACATTGCCTGCAATAAGTTGGTATTATTATAATGAGATAAGGTAATAAGTATAATTAGCTGCTAATGTAATTAGTTCCAGTTTTTGAGGTGAAAATACCGAAATACATCGATTGTATTAGAACTTGAGAAGAATAGAACCCTACCGTATTGATTTTTTTAAATTATAAGATATTTTTGCAATGTCACAGAATATTCATATGGGAATAACACAGATTCAATAAGTCACTTCCGCTCTCAGATGAGTTCATGGGCTCATTCTGCAGCCTTGCAGCATACGAAGGGGAACAGTCTCAATGAACTGCATGGGAAACAATGCCAGCAACATTGTAACTTCCTTGAGTGCACATTTCCAAATAATCTACCCAAGCTTAATGACAATTTCGCACCACTGTTCCTCTCATATGCTGCAACTGCTAGGCAACAGAATGAGCTCATGCATAACTCATCTGAGAGGGGGAGTGACTACTTGAATCTGTGCCATTCCCTTGGAGTCAACTTTCAAGGTTTGCTAAATAAATTCTTACCACTCATGGGCATTAGCTGTTCATCCTCATTATTGTAAACAATCACCAACTTGTATCCAGCAGCCTCGGCATTCACCAACTGAAACAATTGTTAAGATAACCATTAACTTGTAAGGTATTAAATATAGAAAATTGTGATGTGTTCAAACTACACGCAGTACACAGTACACAAAGTCATCACAGTATACAGAACACACCACACTATACACAGTACACAATAAACAGTACTACACAATACACAGTACACAGTGCACAATACACAGTATACAATACACAGTATGCAATACACAGTACAAAATACACAGTACAAAATACACAGTATACAATACACAGTATACAATAGACAGTATACAATAGACAGTACACAATACACACTACCCAGTACAATTTACACAGCGCAAATATCAGCATCAAAATATATACTCTGAAAAATTAAAGCACATTCTTACATTATTACATTGATACGCTAGTCTATATACCTATATAATACAATGCGAAATAAAATGAGGTTCTTTCATTTTGATTCCGTAGCTGGTAGGAATCAAGGGTTAAAAAACATTTTACAATCAAATTGGTTCAACCGCTCCCTAGTCTTTTGTGCTTTTGAAACAGCACAATTCGACATTAATAATTTGTCGAAAATCTCCAATTCAAAGGTTAGGATTACCAGAAAATCTCCAATTAAAAGGTTAGGATTACCAGAGTAAGTTAGCTGCGGTTTAAGAACTGCACACGATACCACATTTTACAAACTGGCTTCTTGGCTTTATAAAGAAACAGTTGGTTGTTACATATGACGAATTTGCCCCACATCATGATGAATTTCATCCACTTCCATTTTCACGGTAATTTTCAGATTTAACAGTACGGATAAAGGTAATATATTTTCAAAAAAATCCCTCATGGTCCTTCAACCACGTCCATTTCTAACCCTTAAAATTTTTAAAACAAAAAGGGCAATTGGAGAGGGAAATTACCCTACATCGGCCGTCATCAGAAACGTGAGAATACGATTTCTTATACTACGTCACACGGAAAGGTGTTTGATTGTCAGTTCTTAAATCTGGTTTTGGCGGTTAAAACATTTCCACTTCTTAGTATAAGAAGTAATAATAAGGAGCTGCGTGTACATTGAAAGATACACGAGTACACTGCGTGTATATTGGAAGATACACGAGTACACTGCGTGTACATTGAAAGATACACGAGTATATTATATCCGAGCTGCAAAGGAAGGTTGTCTTTGATAAAGAAGAGGTTTAACCGGTTCTCAGATGTGGAGTATAATTGAATTGTCACAAGATAATGCGTATAACGTGACACAGGGTTTCAGAAGTCACACTGTGATCTGGTGTAGTGACGTCATTGTAAGGTTTTATTAGCAAGTACCAGTGTAATCACATACCACTGATGTAAGTAACAATTAGAGAGTACTAGTTGGAATAAATAGCAATTAGTGGGAAAAATAGCAATCAGTGAGAATAAATAACAATAAAAGGGAATAAATAGCAATAATCTAAGAACCTAAATCTTGGCTGTGAAATCACATTCGTCGTAATAGCAATGGCCTGTACGGAGCCCCTCAATTTAGATTCCTTGTTTAACATGCCGTACAGGAAGGGTCTACACTCTACACTGACTTCACCATGGTAAGGCACTTACCCATTTGTACTAGTATTTATATTCTCTGTCGAATGGAAATGTTTCCTTGCGTTTGACAATTGATGCTCACACAGTACTATTGTATTTCCAATCTGATGTTATATAAGCTAATCTTCATGTTAGAGACGAGGCGGAAGAACCGACCATCAAGCACAGTCAGAATAAATAGCAATAAGCGAGAGTTTCACAGGGTTTACAAAATTTAGTTGTGAATTTTCGACATTTTGAGCGTTTTGAGGTATTGAAGACAACATATAAGGTGTGCACCATTCTAAATTACATGTGCCCAACATGGAATGTGGGATAGGGCAATAAATCTCATCAAAACAATAGTACAACGTGCCCATCTTAACGTGCCTATCTTATTGTAAATTGTACACACATTCTAAATTGTACACAGTTTACATTGTAAACAGTGTACATTGTACACAGTGTACATTGTACACAGTGTACACTGCACACAGTGTAAACTGTACACAGTGTGCACTGTGCACTGTACACAGTGAAAATTGTAAACAGTGTACATTGTACACAGTGTACATTTTACACAGTGTACATTATACACAGTGTACACTGCACACAGTTCACTGTGCATAGTGTACACAATATCTGAAAAATTTAATAAGGCATCCAACAACCATGCAGGCCCGTAGCCAGGATTTTTTCCGGGAGGGGCCCTCAAGTCGCGAGCAAAGCGAGCAAGCTGCGGCAGGGGTCTGGGGGCGCAGCCCCCAGCGGGGTCCAGGGGCGCGCCCCTGCCAGGGGGGTTAGGGGCGGAGCCCCCGAGATTTTTAGGGAAATTAGGGTGCTGCAGGATGACTTTTAGAACAAAGAAATGTACAGGAAATGAACAGGACGATATTTGTTAAAATTAGAGCATCGAAATAGTATACAATCAAATATAAACGAGCTATAATAGTCAGAATAAGATTAAACTGCCACTAGAAAAACTTTTATTCTAACTATTTTTTGAAATGGTACCTTTTCTTCCGAGGGGGGCTGCAGCCCCCCTAGCCCCCCCTCTGTCTACGGGCCTGCAACCATGTTACATCACCTCAAGTGTTTTCATTGGTCAGTAGTGCACCTTTTCGTTTTTGGTATTTTCAATCAAATATTCTATGCAATTCTATAAAGCTATTAATTATCATGTTATAAGTTCACTCACCTTATGTGCAAAATCACAGTCTCCTCTTCGCACTAATAGAACCCAAGGAAATCCATTAATTTCTTTTGAAGGGGCATGAGTGACAGGTTCACACGCTAAATCATCGTCACTTTCAGAGGGATTCTCCTTTGATGAAAGAACTAGTAAACCCTGGGGAGAGCAATAATTTTGGAATGATGGTTTTGGGGGGCAACAACATGAAAGCAATAATACAGGAATTTCAGGTGCCATGATAGCTTATGTATGTTGGTGAAATTATGACTGATATAATTTGATGACATATTAGTTGTATTCATTTGCCCAAAATAACATTATTTTGAAGTATATATGAACAAACCTCTTCGCCTTTCCTGGACAAGGAATCCCCAATATTGGCTTTAAAACTAAGGAATGTTTGAACGATTCCAGTGTTATTTTCAATCCGGCTCTGTGAAGTTTATTTAGGTAATATCACAAGTTAACAAGGTTAAGCTGCATTTTTATCTAACTTTGAACACAATCAAATATATTGAGTTTGAGTAATGCAAATATAGAGCACGAACATTACCAGTTAGGGTTTCCATTATCTACTTGAAATCTTTTATCTAGATAAATAGATAATTTTTTCGCCATTATCTAGATTATCTAGATAAACTAGATAATTTTTGACTCCGAAATTTATCCAAATTTGACACAATTTTCAACGTTAGAAATGCACGACTGTTGCAGTGGAACATCATACTATAACAAGCTGTCGGTTATTGAAATGGATGATATTAATGGCCACCAAAAGTTCGTGAGGATATTAGGAATTTGAATAGAGTTCAGGACATTCATTGCTTCATTTTGATTGAGTTGAAATCAGTTATCACCCATAAATTCTCCCATCATAAAGTAACAACATTATCTACCAATTAGTTGCTATTAATACTTGCATTATTCATCGGAAGAGTCAATAAATGTAGAAATAAAGTAAATTTCATGATGATGTCCTTGGAGTTGCTGGAATGCTGGTAAAATTGAGAATAACTGAATAAAAAATAAGGAATCAAATTCCCTCGTATTAAATCATCATAACAAACCAAAGTTGACAGTTCCTTGACTCTAGAGCTGAATGCATTAATATTGACCGTTTTGTAGGTTACTTTCAAATAAGCAATCACTTTAGCATAGCTGGAGGCTACTTTCGTACATATTTACAGCCTACTTTTTGTCAAAGGGCGCCAATAATTTGACATAAATTGGAAGCAGAATAGCGAGTGTTACGAGTAGGTATTTAACTTTCGTTGAAGTGGCAAATGACGATTTGTAAGATGTGATAAGATACTTTGAACAACGCCTTCTAATTCTGTAGCTATTCATATCAGTTTAACAAAGATCAAATCATCAATAAAACAGATAGTAATTGAAGCCAAACAGCCTGCCCATGAACCTGAGGGCCCTTAACATTGAACTATGTCCATATAGAATCATGAAATGAGTTGCCCAAGTCCTATGCATAGCCATAAATTGTCTTACTACCTAAGATCTCCGAAACGGGTAATGGGTATGAAAATGAACAGATCAGAAATTTTGAAAATTTGAAATCCTACAATTATTGAAGAAATTCGGGAAAAATGGTGATTTTAGCTGAAATTTCATGGCAAAAGGGATATGAAATTTATCTAGATATCTAGTACAAATTATCTAGATAAATAGATAACGATTTTTTGCAAATTGTCTAGATAATCTTATCTAGATAATATCTAGATGGAAACCCTATTACCAGTGGTATGTATAATCATTTGTCGAAAGCAATATGCATCCAAAGGTGGGTGAAAAGGCAGGTTAGGAAGTCAAAGATTATCCACACCTCATGGCTTCTTCAAGAGAACTAATAGTTCCCAGGAAAAAATGTCTCAAGAGGCACCATGGGACAATTCCTTGTTCATTCTACCTGACCTTCCAACCAACAATTTGACATGCCACTTTCAACTAATATAACATGAACACATACAATTTTTAAAAATACTTACTCCAATAACAGCACTTTCTGTACTAGTGAGAAATGGCAGAAATAACAGCAGATGAATCTGAAACATAATAAGAATTATCAGCCATCTGCCATATGCTTCTAGGAGATATTTAGAGTTACAGTGACAGTGTGAAGGTATTGTTTGTCCTAGAAACTTACACTTTGCTCCTAGCAATTCTGACAATTTGTATGAACTTACCTATATTATAAGTATATAAATTAAAGATGTTTTGCCCATATTGAAACCATTGGCAATTGTTATGTTAAAACTATTATTTTACCCTCTCTCCGTGTATTAACAAACTGCAATGGTCAAATCATTTGATTGATCTTTTATGGCACAGCTATAGGTACTTATTAATAAGTTAATTAATTGATCCATTTAGTTTTACCCACGGTAAAACCTGCTCCTTTTTGTGAGCCCAATAAATAATTTCCAACACAATTCTCTGCTTTTTTAAAGTGATTGATCATTGTTGCAGTGAAACACAATCCTCACAAATGATATCAAACCCACACAATATGTTTACCAATAATCGATTGACAGATTCAAAATTAAATATAATTTCTTCTTCAGGATCTCCACATGGTGTAATACAGCATCCTCAGTTAGATAGATAGATAGATAGATAGATAGTTGACAGAAGGCTTATTAAAGCCCCGTAGTGCCCTCAACACACAGGATTGGAGGTCATATATGCCTGACCATACCCTTCTGGAAACATTGGCGGAGATGGTTCCTTAGTGGCATGTGAGCAGAAATCATAGTGAGTACTCTTGTGAGTATGTCTCTGCATTAGCATAGCTCTAGTGCAGAGATATGATTGAGATGACTGCAGTTGGCCCTGTCTAATTGAGATGGTATGCTATTCCCTATTAGTTAATTTAATATGAGTTGTGTCATACGATTAAAATTCTCGGCTTTCTACAATAATGCAATTGCCCAAGTTAATAAAAAAATTAATTAAGTTGATGTACACAGGGGTGTAGCCAGGGGAGGCGACACAGGCAGCTGCCTCCCTCTTATTGGACAGGTAATATGACAATTTTGTTCATTTTGATAAAATGAAAAATCATAGCTTTGAGCCAACAAAATAGAACATCAAATGTAACTCACCACCCTCTTTTAAGAACCCTGGATGTACAATAATCTTTTGTAAATTTAGATTATTGTATTGGCATTCAATTCAATTCAATGAATATGATGAACCCAATCACCTTACCTACCATTTATTCCCTTTGCAGATCTTGCTTTGATGTCTTCAAACATTCATCTATTAGAGAAGTGAATTAACAATAACAATTAAGAATTGAAAATTCAAATACTTCATTACATTTTTGAATTAAAAAGAAATCTTTCTTCAAGACATCAATCTGCAAGACTTTTCTCCAACTCCATAAGGCGCCCGTAACGTTCGTCGGTCGATCGAATGGAATTGGTCGATCGATCAACTCCATTTGAACGAATTATGTGTTTTAATGGTCCCTGTTGACTTGAATCGTGTTTAAATTAGCAATATTTAGTTGTTCCCCTACTAGCTTAAAGATTTTCTATTCAAAACACATGAGTCGATCAAATGAAGTTGATCGATCGACCAATTCCATTCGATCGACCGACGAACGTTACATGCACCTTACACCTATGTGTGCTCATCAGTCAATAGGACCTCGTCAATAGGGTAGTAAATAGGGTTGTTATGCAAACCTTAGACAGTTTCTTACATCAGGAAATCTGTTTATTATCCATTTCGAGTGTTTAGACTACTGTAAATCTAATAAAAGAGTCTTTGATCATGATTCCGGGGTTTATTCCCTTTTAAACTCCTTTTTAACACCCTATTCACTACCCTACCTCGTCAATAAGGTAGTTAGTAGGGGTAGTAAAAAGGTATCTGAAGCCCAAGTTTAGAAAGTTTTCCATTTCAAGAAAAACCTGTTTTATATCTTTCTTGAGTGCCAAGACCACAATAAATCCAAGGAAATTAATTAATTAGTTCTCATGATATAAAGTGTGTCAGAACCCAATAAATATAAATATACTGCTACTATGTAAAAACCACTACAAAAGCTAAAATGGTACCTTAGCTTTGCTACTACCCTGACACACTTGCCTCTATTTGTAGGCCAAAACGAGAAAAATTGTGAGACTAGTTTCACCCTATTAAGTCTCAATGTAGTTTTTTAATAAGTTAGCCTAAGACTAATAAGTTATCCCAAATAAAATAATCTAAAGGTTGATCAATCTACTAATCTATAGGAGGAAATCCCTTAAAAAGCATTATTTTGGAGTTTAAAAAGCATTATTTTGGAGTTTAACAACTCTATCCATTTTCTAATTGTTGATATCTATCTACGGCCCTATTTACTACCTCTGCTATTTACTGATGATCACACATACCAGTTACATGAATTAATTAATTAATTACTTCTAAATATACAAACATTGTGTCACGTTACATGAATAGAAATTAAATTAAGGTTGTCAATCAATAACATATCGTGGCTTGACTGCTAAGATGACTGTAACTGTTCTACAAAGAAGATTAGTCTGTTGGTATCTCACCATATTCTACCTTAGCTAGTATGGAAAGATAGCAGTGTATCGTGTGTTTTTCATTTGATCAGTCCATTTGATCAACACAGAATGATTAAACCACCTTAGAATTGTGTTGGTGTATTTCCATTAAGAACATACCCTTGAGCACAGGTGTCCATTTATCATTAACATTTTGAAAAATTTTTGAGAAGAAATCCAATCAGAATACAATACAAATAGTTTCTATCTGATACTCATGATTTCCAACCTGGATTTTCTATAAGGAGATCCTGAGGACGATAGGTTTTATATTATTCAGATAAATGTAATGTAATGTAAGCATAATGGTATTGAACCATCTCTAATCTCACACCCAATTGATCAATATCAAATGTTAACAATTATTTAGCACCATTTCACTCGGGTGCCCATTCCATAGTAACATTAATAAAAAGCAATTTTACAATTAACAAATAAGAAGTTATTCAATGTGATAAAATTAACTTTAACTTCCACAATGACAAAATATCCACAATGACAAAATATTATAGATAATGTAACCTGTTGAAACTAGTAGATTTTTCCAGTGTGGACTGACTTGATTCTTTGTGTTTCACTCAACTACAGTGTAATACTTGCATATCATATATCAATTCAATAATAATAATATAATTTATATCAATTCAATTTATATCAATTCAATTTATATCAATTCATAAATTCAATTTATATCAATTTAATTCGATTCAATTATAGATTTTTACAGATTTATACACTGAGGGTAGTTGCTAAACACGTATACCCCTGTTGGCTGTTCGGTCCCGGTCATTCGGTGTATACGCGGGCTTTGGGATGAGAGTAGGCACTTGCCATTTGCTTTAACCAGATCCCTGGTTTTACGCGCGCGCGGCCCGTCGTCACGAACACGCCCCTTGTTTATGGTCATGGTTAAGGGTCCCTAACCAGTAACGTGTTTGTAACTATAACCAGTGCCGGGTTTTGGTTATATCAACGTTAGCGGGGCCGGAAGTGTTTATAAACACGTATTCCCCTAACCAGAGGGTTTCAGCGCTTGCCGCGCCGCGCACTCTGTGTGCGTAACCAGGGTCCTGGTTAGGGCAAAACATGTATATCCCTGTTTGCGCTGCGCGCTTCCTAGCCTCAGACAGAACCCGCCCCGTAAGGAAGCGTGCGGCGCGTACACAACTTATGCGAGCTTAGAAAAGTATGAATTAAATCTGTGCTGTATTTATTAATGTTTAATTTGATAATTAAAATGAGTACCAAATCTGCAACTGTTATTGAATGACAATACATTTTAAACCGACGTTATATTAATTAATATCAATTAATACCTCTGCAATGAGCAAGTTAATCAACAAGACAATTTTTTGATTTAAAGCTGTTAGCTCTGATAGTTTTTGGTGTTATTATTACCTACATGTTTGAAGTGATTGATCATTTCAGTGAAACACAAAAATTCTCAAATATGAAATCACCTACATGATATTATATTATCAAGGGTTAAATTTTTCATGCTATTTTTCTAATCTCATTTATCCCTGCAATTAGAGGGTATGTGTTGCTAGTTTTAAGGTTTTTACATATTTTATTCTATTAATTTGCCAATTTTAATTCTATTTTTGGACACCTGTGGAAACGAAGGATGAAGTTTATTAGCTTATTTTAAAGAATGTATCGTGTTACTTTATAGTAAGATTATTATACTTATACTATACCAATCTATACAATGTAATGCATTGTATGTATATTTAGAAGTATCCATTTACTTTAATGAAATATCAATTTGATTTAATCAATTCATGACCACTTGTATTATGTTTGCTACTGACATCACGTTTTGCTTTTATTAGAAAGTTTTAGATAATTAATAATTATTACCATACCCATATTCTCATATTGACGGCGCTTATTTGAACTAATATGAAATTAATTTTGTTATGAAAAAGCACTGGCAACCTTTTCAAGACTCATTTTTCCCTGCAAGTAGAGGGCTTGTGTCACATTCACTTTTTTGAGTCCCATTTGATCCATTTTCTCTGTCCCATTTGTCCTGTTGTCCCATTTGTCCCAAATGTCCCAATTGTCCCAGTCCAAATTCACTTTTGAGTTCCATTTGTTCCATTTTTCTGTCCCATTTGTCCCAATTGTCCCATTTGTCCCAAATGTCCATTTGTCCCAATTGTCCCTGTCCCAATCCACTTTTCTTGAGTTTGGGACATTGGGACAAAGACTACCCCCCCTATAGTGATGCCCTGCGTCATTTCTTGACGATTTCTAATCACAATATCAAATTCCTACCCTTTCTTATTAGCATTTAGCTTGGAATCGCATTGTTATGCCCGTCTCTTCTATTATAAACTGGATATAGCTCTAATGTTCAAACACAAGGAAATGTTTTCTTACCAGGGAACATGGTGGTTCCACCGGAGAGGACAGTGTTGGCGTACAGGTCCTTCCTGATGTCAACATCGCACTTCATGATGGAGTTGTAAGCCGTCTCATGGATTCCAGCGGACTCCATGCCTGATTAAAAGTCAGATTTCTAATTATAACCAGATTTCTTATCAACAATCAATGTAAGAAATGCCGGGGAAAGCCTATAAAAATAAAGGGCCTATCAGTCTTTATACGAGTCATGACTGGTTATGAGTTGCACTTTCCCACTTCTATATTAGAAAACTCCGTCCCCTACTCACCGATGAAGGATGGCTGGAAGAGGGTCTCTGGGCACCTGAACCTCTCGTTTCCGATGGTAATGACCTGTCCGTCAGGGAGCTCGTAGCTCTTCTCCAGGGAGCTGGAGCTGGCAGCGGTCTGCATCTCCTGCTCGAAGTCGAGGGCCACGTAGCAGAGTTTCTCCTTGATATCTCTGACGATTTCCCTCTCAGCGGTGGTGGTGAAGGAGTAACCTCGCTCAGTCAGGATCTTCATGAGGTAGTCAGTGAGGTCCCGTCCAGCCAGATCCAGACGCAGGATGGCGTGGGGCAGGGCGTACCCTGGAAGGAGAGATGTTGTGAGGGGGGTTTTTATGGGAGCTTGAAGTTATAAATGGATAAGTCATCAAAATATTTGGAGTGTGGTTGGATATTTGAACTGGAGAGGAATTTAGAGTCTAGATCCTTGAACTGTTTCAATAGGAGTTTTTTCAATGCTATCTTAAATTGAATCTAGTTGAGATTGAATGTTTGACAACTTAGGTGTTGGGCCTAAGGTCGCATGGCTTTTTCTTACCTTCGTAGATGGGTACTGTGTGGGAAACACCATCTCCAGAATCCAGGACAATACCGGTGGTCCTACCAGAGGCGTACAGAGACAGGACAGCCTGGATGGCAACGTACATGGCGGGGGTGTTGAAGGTCTCGAACATGATCTGAGTCATCTTCTCCCTGTTGGCCTTAGGGTTGAGGGGGGCCTCGGTCAGGAGGACGGGGTGCTCCTCTGGGGCAACTCTCAGCTCGTTGTAGAAAGTGTGATGCCAGATCTTCTCCATGTCGTCCCAGTTGGTGACGATTCCGTGCTCGATGGGGTATTTCAGAGTCAGGATACCCCTCTTGCTCTGGGCTTCGTCTCCGACGTAGGAGTCCTTCTGTCCCATTCCAACCATGACGCCCTGATGTCTGGGTCGTCCAACGATGGAGGGGAAGACAGCCCTGGGAGCGTCATCTCCAGCAAATCCAGCCTTGACCATACCGGACCCATTGTCCACCACCAGAGCAGCGGTATCCTCATCCATGTTTAGAAAGGTGGTGATTTAAGAGAGACAAATTAAAATCAAACTTTTGAGAACTGTGAGCACTCCTCTCGTGTCTCAGGATGTATTCCTCGTTGAGCACATCGCAGTATCTCCGTCCACGTGACCATTTCCCTGGCTGTTCATTGGCTCACGGTCCTCGTCTCACACTCACGTGATGCAGCTAACGCAGAATCCCAGGAAAAGAGCAATTCTAGTAGAAATCTTTCCAAATATGGCGTTGAATTGTAGACGGAGCTCGTTGGAATGTCATGTGGTGCATCCCGTGACTCTCTGCCGAAGTGTGATCTTCTTCGGTTGGTTATTATTAGCAGCAAAGTCAAAACCATGATACTGTATCTTCTGAACCACTGATAATGATAGTGTGGTCCTGTGATGCAGAGGGCTTCCTACTCAAATCCAGATTGTGTATTGGGTTACAGTGTGTACTATGAGTATGACGTGTGAAGTTTAACCGAACTTCGTCTTAGTGTATCAGGACATAATACATGCTGGAATCAACATGGAGTCGTTAAACTTAACATTACACTTACAGTTCCTAAGCCCGCATAGATATGATTGTGTGTCCATTGTCTGGGGAAGCGCAAAATTTCGACCATTTTAGACCACTCCCTCCCCCCCCCCCTGTCTGCAAACGTCCGCATTTCAGAAACCCCTCCCTCCTCCAGGACGTCCGCATTTTCTTAGAAATCTTTTGGGTCATCATTTCTCGGCCCGAAACTTCACAATTTTCAGTGAAATAACCGTCAAATTTGTCTGACGTTGACAGACCCTCTCGAGAATCAGCGCCGCTGACGCCAGCTGCTTCGCGGCTGGCGTCAGCGGGTCATACATCGTATGACAACGTCAAATCGACCAAAATTTCCATATTAACTTAACTGCGGACGTCCGCATCTGGCCAAACACCCCCTATGTCTTGCTAAACAGTGTATACCCCTGTTATCGTCACGCGGCGCCGCGTACACACACCTATGCGAGCTTAGGAACCCTATGTCCGCATTGGCCAGACTTCCCCCCCCCCTCATTGCGGACGTCCAATTTATTGTCAGGCGTTGCCTGACCCCCTCGCGCGCGCGAAGCGCGCGCGCCACGACTCGCAGATAAATTCAAAATTTCGAAATAAATTCAAAATTTCAAATAATGGGTCTGACGACGTCAGACAACCAATTTATGGATGGCCCCCAACACTAAACAGTTTTGCCATATTCGGCGTTCCGTCGTTCCTCCTCAGAATAGCCGCGGTTAAACACGTATAACTATACCCCTGTTTGCGTTGCGCCGAAGCGCTTCCCGTAGGGAAACGCGGCGCGCGTACTCACACCTATGCGGGCTTAGGAAGCGCGGCGTATAACTAACATATCATTATCTGTACGCCGCGCTTCCTAAGAGTAAGACTAAGCCCTCATACTCATAGGTGTCACTGTCATGTGTGTACGTGCCGCGCAAAGTCAAACAGGGGTATACGTGTTTAGCAAACGCCGCGCATACAAGACGTTGTCAGAGCATTATTTCATCACGGCTGGCGTCAGCGAGTCCTACATCGTTTAATTGGTTCGACAACGAGGAATCTGCACATACAATATATGCGTAAACCACTGAGTGATATCACTGATATACTGCTCTCCTACCGAGCCTTCTTCACCTCGATATGTTACTAGTCAATTCAATCAAATTCAATCAGTTCAGCTTTTAAATCAGGAATAAAATTGTAAAATTTATCGAAGCTTTATTGAAGATCATTTCATTCAAAATATCCTCCATAACGCTATTAATCAACATACTCAAATTATTGATACCACATTGTTCTGAACATGGCAATACCTTAACCACTTCGTTGGGATATGCACCTCAGTACACTTCATCAGCAGCCGTGAAACATGAAAACAAATGATATTGGGATGGCGGGACACTTCAAGTTCTTGACAATGATTGGCTCGGCATATTGTCTGTCTCTGATGAAGTGGAAAGAGGTGTTCTCCGGATAAAGAATACATTTAAAAGTGCATTTCATACACGGTAAAATGTGATCGAAACTATAAAATAGCTCCACAGTCCACTAATTGTAATAAATATTTTTGGCTTGATAAGAATTTCATATTCCAACATGCAATTAAAAATATGGTATACGAAAGTGGAATGATTTTGTGAAAAAAAATTGCACAAGAGTCGCCGCATTGTGCATTATCATCGGGAAAGTTTCAAGTCGATTGCTTCACTCAGTATAAATTAACGTTCGTACAAAATGGCGCTCTTGTGTAAATTTTGGAATCGATCAGGGAATCAAAGATATCACGACACCTGCATTACTGTTGTAAGAAATTAAGTTTCGTTATGGGAACTCATCTCATAGTTAATACCAGGCACTACTAGCTATCAGGTATTTCTGTGAAATGAAGCAGCACTCGGATGTTAAAAAAAGAAGAAGTTGAAATTACTGGACGTAGCCACTTTAATCAATCCACTGCAAGTTCACTATATAAATATTCAGCTGCCTGTTATGCAAAGTAATAATCAAACGTATTTCAAACAATCGAACATCTTCAAACGCCTTCCTTTAGTAACAAATTCGTCAGCAAAATCGTTATTCAGGATCAAAGCCGTTTTATGTTTTTGCACACTAGAGGGCTCGACTTTTTTATACGCAGCGTGCTACGACGCACATGGGGTGTACTTGGTTTGTGATCAAAAGACAGTTGGTTGAATTTAACCTGCCATTCCCATTGTGTAAAGGGTGATTATACTATAATCATTCGAATCTTGGCATTGGCTGTTACGGCTTGAACAGAATTTAAACATTCTAAATAAATGCTAGATGAACAGATCACCAAAGTCAAAATGATTTCTCATTTCCATTTCCGGTGCAAGCAAGTTCGTTCCATTTCCAAGAACAAAGGGACACAGTGCTTTTGATAAAAAAATATTGATCATGTACATAACGCCTGTCTTATTGAGTGATTGGCAATACGAAATGTCGCACTAAGTCTGAAGATTGTCGAAAATGTCACACTAATGGCCCAGGAGTCTGCACGTGTCGCACTAATGTCTCAGGATTCTACACGTGTCGCACTAATGTTTGAGACGTCTACACGTGTCGCACTTATGACTCCGGAGTCTGCACGTGTCGCATTAATGGCCCAGGAGTCTACACGTGTCGCACAAGCGGCGTGCTCTCGTCGGGAGACTCCACCACGTTGGGGGCCAGGTTGAGGGGCTCTGCCGCACTGTCGTAAGAAACTGAGGGGGACGAGTGGGGGCTCTCTTCTTCGGGGGGTGTTTCCACCTGGCCTCGTTCCTCCGGGAACACCGCCTGCTTGCAGCACGGACACGTCCGCCGTGCCTTAGTCAGCCACGGGTCTATGCAGTGCGAGTGGTAGCCTGCGGGAAGATTACTGAGTAAAACAACCTCAGCCTGGGAGGCAGATTGCGGAGTAAAACATCCTCAGCCTGGGGGCAGATTGCGAAGTAAAACATCCTCAGCCTGGGGGCAGATTGCGGAGTAAAACATCCTCAGCCTGGGGGCAGATTGCGGAGTAAAACATCCTCAGCCTGCGGGCAGATTGCGGAGTTAAACATCCTCAGCCTGGGGGCAGATTGCGGAGTAAAACATCCTCAGCCTGGGGGCAGATTGAGGATTAAAACAACCTAAGCCTGGGGGCAGATTGCGGAGTAAAACATCCTCAGCCTGGGCAGACTAGGGATTAAAGCATCCTCAGCCTGGGGGCAGTTGTTTGTGTTCGAGAACTTTGCATTTGCAACAGACATTCGTCTGGACTTCGGACGTTAACTGTAAATTACATTCTACCACGATCAGAGGCATGACGCTCTTCAATAGAAGCTTAGAGGGACTTTTAATAATCTATATTAATAATTTCAGAGTGTTCGTGCATCTGTCTGTCTGTGTAAAATGACTATTTCAGAAGTGCATTTGATATTTTTGATCGTTTTTTTCGGGAAAATCTTCTCCCAATTAAGGGGCTTATTATTATTTAAGGAAAATTTGAATTGGACCATCCGTTGCTTAGTTATTTGCATAATCAATATCATGCGTTTACTAATGCTAATATATGCTATGGAAAGGCAATACTATATAGGTGATCTCAAGTTACAAAGTATGTTGTGCAGTGCATTTCCGCGAATACCTGTATCTGTAATCCTCGGTAAGCGGTAATGGTGATCCAATTACTTAACGAATTCCAAGATGAGGTCATGAAGCAACTTGTAGCTGTTGGCTGCTGGATACAAGATGAACCAAAGGTATCAGGTTGATTGTATCCGCGAATCTTCGCGGGCAAACGCTAGTAATAATAATAATTAGAAATTTTGTCACACGACATGGATATGGAACTTACCGTGGTTGCAAGGTAAAATCCTCAATTTATCACCGTCCTCAAAGTCATCAAGGCAAATAGCGCACATGTCATAGTCGTCCGACTCAGTGTAAATGATGATTTTGAGTTTCTTGAGCTTTGATGCCGGCAACCTCTGACGTCTGCGCCTCTGGTAGCGACGCACTTTCTTTATTACCTGCGATATTGATAGCATTCCTGGTTAAATCAGCTTTTAGAGAATATTAGGGAACCATATTATTAGGAAATATAGAGTGAAACACCAGTACAGATTAACATGACGTGTCAGTAGAAAGACAATTCAGGTGATGGGTGTCAATAGTACGACAGGTGATGGGTGTCAATAGTACGACAGGTGATGGGAAACACTGGACGGAGGTCAATAGAGCAAGGTGATTACTGACCAGGAAGATGAACATGAGAAGGAAGCAGATCGAAATGACGATGAGGAAGGGAACTATGTACATGTGCCAAGGAAGGGTGTAGTAGGGCGTCAGTGTCACTGTCGAACTGAAATACTAGGGCGTTAGTTACTAGAATTGCTATTAACTAGTTACTTGGAGTTACTAGTTACTAGGTAGTTACTAGGAGTTAGTTACTAGATTTCTGATTTCATTGATCATTATCAAACTTGAGACTAATTCGGCAAATAAGAACTTTCCCAGATCAATGTATGTATTGCTATCGGATGGTGAATTTGCCTGACAATTAAACGTGAACACCCAAAGTACAATATACACAGTATAGAGTACAATCTGTATATATAGCCAGGTCTCCAGTACGTGCGCGCGCAGTGTAAATAATAAATAAACGACTGCGCGCTGGCGCTCTTGTACAAAACTTGCCGCGCCTTCCACAAATTCAGGCAAACAGAACCTAACGCGCGCGCGTGACATGCTAAACAAAGACATCGAACATGTGATGCCTACCTATTTGTAATTACAGTGCTGGAGCTGGCTGATACTTAGAGACAGTGAACTGGAGGCAACATGAAAAGAGGAACTAAGAGGGCTGTAAAGGAATGAATCGATGAGTGAATAGTTTAATTGTTGACGGGATAGTAGAGTAGTAGGAAGACAAATAGCCGATTCTTGACTCTGTGAAGATTACAGAATATTTTAGGAAGTTGATCCCCAATGTGCAGCAAACGCTCGATGGTTATCAGACTGAGAATGAACCTGAGGTGACTAGGGACTGCTTGAAGGACAAGGAATTGAGGAAGTTGAGGAAGATTGCCGCCATCGAATCTGCCTCTTCTGGTGGCAGGCTGAAAATGTCCATCAGCTTAGCCTAAGAAAAGGGGCATGGCTCAATGATATCCTCGTTGATTATCTCGGATGAACAAGGAGGAGTTTAGGGATTCACTCGGAATTAGGAGCAGCTGGCATATTCCCAACGTCCCAGCATTTTTGCGATCCTTGAAAAAGAATAACTGTAGACCACACCTTAATTTGTGAAAAATGGTGGTTACTTGATCTTCAGACGTAGTTAAGTTCGTAACACAAATGCTGCGTTTCTAAGGGAAGTTTGTCAGATGAGACCGAGCCAAAGCTCATCCCTATTGATTCCCGTCAGACAATTCTCGACATCTCTACTCGAGGGCTACGGGGACCTTTCCAGAAGACTCTGAAAAGGACCGTGACTTTGAATCAGTTTACACCCAACAAAAGAACATTAAGAAGAAGGAATATAAGGAACGTGTTATCCAGGTTGAGAAGTGTAGCTTCACACGTGTACAGCACATCAGGAGGGATGGCTCCTCAAGCACTAGCCTTTTAAAGAGGATTGCAGAACTCACTGCTGAGAAGAGTAACGGGGAATGCCGGGATATGATCGAGATGAACATAGGACAAAACGTCTTTTGTGCTTCTGTCAGGGAGAGGATCTAGGAGCAAGTCTCCTCTCATGTTCCTATTTCCGATATTTAGTTTTATCTCATCGCAGATGGATTGACAAGGGATTCTCCCTTTTCATGAATATTTTTTCCCTCTCCAATTGCGTTTTTGTTTTACAAAAAGGCAAATGAGAGGGTTAGCAGAGATCGTGGTTTGGAGGATTTTGGAAGAATTTGTGTATACTACCTTTATCAGTACTGTAATTCTGAAAAGTGCCCGGGTGGGGAGAAATCTCCACAAATGGGAGAAATCTCCACAAATGGGGGAGAAATTTCCACAAATGGGGAGAAATTCCACAAATGGCGTAAGAAATCATGCAACTGCTCCTTTATAATATCAGTCAAGTCGGGGTATTTTGGAGTTTTTGGTGTAGTGGCATCGAGTGAAACTGTACACTGCGGTTAGCTGACAGGAATTTGGGTTCAATGCTCAGGTTATTCTAACTTTGAAATTGATTCTTTTTAAAACCTTGCTAGATCGATTTCATCGAATCTTTTCACGATAAAATAATGAAGTCAAAATATTTATCGATTTTCACATTTTCGATTGGAGTTTGAAACATTTAGCCTTTTTTCAGCTTTAGCATCTATAAACTGACAAATGACAATGGATTAATGATTTGAGACTTGACTGCGACGATGGATCATGATGATTGGTCCAAGGAATTGATTAGAAGTTATCCCCGTTATTATATACAAATCTGCAATCTTTTCCATTCCGGTACCTGCCCATCCTTTCTATTTTCATGTTTATTGACCTCTTGAATTCATGCAAAAGAAGTCGGGATGCAACAATAAGGTGCGACGGCTTAATATCAATAACAAAGAAAATGTAACGCGTAACAAAAATGAACCCCTTGCTTATGAAACTGGGAACGGCGCGCAACAAACGAATCTTCAGAGTTGTACGAATTGTGGTGATTGCGCGCGAGTAGATTTCGCCACGTGCATCCGGACCGATCATTCGCCCACGTGCATGCGCGCGCTAAATCAAGCACATAGGAGAGGGAAATTAAGCGCCTGCATACGGGAACAATGGAAAACAAGAAAAGCAAAGGCAGGCGCATTTCTTGTTCAATATATATTTGGGCTTCAGATTTTATTAGGGAGTTCTAGAATTTTGTTATTTCAGGAAATTTCAATACATAGATCTGTTCGTTATTTAGAATTTAGTCTTAAACTAAATTTTTGTAAAAATTCTTGGAGGGTTAACTAATCTCAGCGGATTTGAAATGTTCCGGTTGATTCACTTGACACTAACTTTGACTAACTCACATGGAATATATCTGAAACCTTGATGAAATGCCCAATACATGCAATGTTGGTTGCACAACCAATCACACCTTGCGCAGACCAGAAAAAAAGAAACAGGCCAGGTCCCAGCACCTTTCAAATCCGTTGATTTTAATATCATTGTTGAGGAAAGATCGAATTTGAACTTACTTTTCATTGACACTGTAGAGGTACTTTAATTTCAACGTTTCTCCGGCACTCTGGGAAATTATTGCATGTAAAGAGCAAAGTCAAGAGAAGAGAAGAGAAGTAATGAAAAAAGGTTGCCACGTTCGGGGTTGTCACGTTATATGTATGTGTGTATACATTATTGTCACGTTATAGCAGCACACACAGGAACACAAGTCACAAACTCGTTCATTTTCAGTTCATTTGTGGGGTGACTGCAGGCCATTCAAATCTGTTGCATTTATTTAACAATGTGCTTAGGTTCGATAGAAACTCACCAAGCCTACGAATACAGCTTTAACGTGAACCTCCACATTGCCTGCAATAAGTTGGTATTATTATAATCAGATAAGAAAATACGTACATTAGCCGCAAGTGTAATTAGTTCCAGTTTTTGAGGTGAAAATACCGAAATACATCGATTGTACATTGATTGAGTAGAACTTGTATTCGCAGAATATTCATATGGGAATTGCACATATTCAATAAGTCACTTCCGCTCTCAGATGAGTTGATGGGCTCATTCTGCAGCCTTGCAGCATGTGAAGGGGAACAGTCTCAATAAACTGTACAGGAAAAAATGCCAGCAACATTGTATCTCCTTGAGTACACATTTCCAAATAATCTACCCGACAATTTCGCACCACTCTTCCTCTTATATGCTGCAACTGCAAGGCAGCAGAATGAGCCCATGAATTACTCATCTGAGAGGGGGAGTGACTACTTGAATCTGTGCCTGCCATTTCTCTTGGAGGCAGGTGTCAACTGTCAAGGTTTGCTAAATAAATTCTTACCACTCATGGGCATTAGCTGTTCATCCTCATTATTGTAAACAATCACCAACTTGTATCCAGCAGCCTCGGCATTCACCAACTGAAGCAATTGTTAAGATAACCATTAACTTGTAAGGTATTAAATATAGAAAATTGTGATGTGTTCAAACTACACGCAGTACACAGTACACAAAGTCATCACAGTATACAGAACATACTACACTATACACAGTACACAATACACAGTATACAATACACAGTATACAATACACAGTGCACAATACACAGTATACAATACACAGTACACAATACACAGTACACAATACACAGTATACAATACACAGTACACAATACACAGTACACAATACACAGTACACAATACACAATACACAGTATACAATAAACAGTGCACACTATACACAGTGCACAATACACAGTATACAATAGACAGTACACAGTGCACAATACACAGTACACAATACACAGTACACAATACACAGTACACAATACACAGTACACAATACACAGTACACAATACACAGTATACAATACACAGTACACAATACACAGTATACAATACACAGTGCACACTATGCACAGTACATAATACACACTAACCAGTACAATTTACACAGCGCAAATATCAGCATCAAAATATATACTCTGAAAAATTAAAGCACAGCCACATTTATTCTTACATTATTACATTGATACACTATACACCTATATAATACAATGCGAAATAAAATGAGGTTCTTTCATTTTGATTCCGTAGCTGGAAGGAATCAAGGGTTAAAAAACATTTTACAATCAAATTGGTTCAACCGCTCGCTAGTCTTTTGTGCTTTTCAAACAGCACAATTCAACATCAATAATTTGCCGAAAATCTCCAATTCAAAGGTTTGAACTACCAGAAAGTGTCCAATTTAAAGGTTAGGATAACCAGAGAAAGTTAGCTGCGGTTATAAGAACACCACACGATACCGTATTTTTCAAACTGGTTTTATAAAGAAACAGTTGGCTGATGCATTTAACGAATTTGGCTCCATATCATGATGAATTCCTTCCACTTCAATTTTCGTGATAAGTTTCAGATTCAACAGTGCAGATAAAGGTGATATATTAAAAAAATCCCTCATGAGTCATGGTCCCTCAACCACGTCCATTTCTAACACTTAAAATTTGTCTTTTTCTTACCAAAAAGGGCAATTGGAGGGGGAAACTAATCTACATCGGCCGTCATAAAAAAATGAGAATACGATTTCTTATACTACGTCACACGGAAAGGTGTTTGGTTGTCAGTTCTTAAATCTGGTTTTGGCGGTTCAAACATTTCCACTTCTTAGTATACGAAGTAATATTAAGGAGCTGCGTGTACATTGAAAGATACACGATGTACTGCGTGTATAATGTATATTGAAAGATACACGAGTATATTATATCCGAGCTGCAAAGGAAGGTTGTCTTCGATAAAGAAGAGGTTTAACCGGTTCTCAGATGTGGAGTATAATTGAATTGTCACAAGATAATGCGTATAACGTGACAGTGGGTTTCAGAAGTCACACTGTGATCTGGTGTAGTGACGTCATTGTAAGGTTTTATTAGCAAGTACCAGTGTAATCACATACCACTGATGTAAGTAACAATTAGAGAATATTAGTTGGAATAAATAGCAATTAGTGGGAAAAATAGCAATCAGTGAGAATAAATAACAATAAAAGGGAATAAATAGCAATAATCTAAATCTTGGCTGTGAAATAACATTCGTCGTAATAGCAATGTCTTGTACGGAGCCCCTCAGTTTAGATTCTTTGTTTAACATGCCGTACAGCAAGGGTCTACACTTAGTTCAACATGGTAAGGCAACTTATGCACTTACCCATAAGTACTACGACGAAAGAACTTGTATTTATATTCTCTGTCGAATGGAAATGTTTCCTTGCGTTTGACAATTGATGCTCACACAGTACTATTGTATTTCCAATCTGATGTTATATAAGCTAGTCTTTATGATAGAGACGAGGCGGAAGAACCGACCATCAAGAACAGTCAGAATAAATAGCAATAAGCGAGAGTTTTACAGGGTTTACAAAATTTAGTTGTGAATTTTCGACATTTTGAGCGTTTTGAGGTATTGAACTTTGAAAACAACATATAAGGTGTGCACCATTCTACATTACATGTGCCCAACATGGAATGTGGGATAGGGCAATAAATTTCATCAAAACAATAGTACAACGTGCCTATCTTAACGTGCCTATCTTATTGTAAATTGTACACACATTGTAAATTGTACACAGTTTACATCGTAAACAGTGTACATTGTACACAGTGTACATTGTACACTGTACACATTGTAAACCTTACACAGTTTGCACAGCACACAGTGTAAACTGTACACAGTGTACACTGCACACAGTGTAAACTGTACACAGTGTAAACTGTACACAGTGTACACTGTACACAGTGTACACTGTACACAGTGTACACTGCACACAGTGTACATTTTACACAGTCTACACTGCACAGATTTCACTGTGCATAGTGTTCACAATATCTGAAAAATTTAATAAGGCATCCAACAACCATTTTACATCAGCTAAAGTGTTTTCATTGGTCAGTAGGGCACCTTTTCGTTTTTGGTTTTTTCAATCAAATATTCTATGCAATTCTATAAAGCTATTAATTATCATGTTATAAGTTCACTCACCTTATGTGCAAAATCACAGTCTCCTCTTCGCACTAATAGAACCCAAGGAAATCCATTAATTTCTTTTGAAGGGGCATGAGTGACAGGTTCACACGCTAAATCATCGTCACTTTCAGAGGGATTCTCCTTCGATGAAAGAACTAGTAAACCCTGGGGAGAACAATAATTGTGGAATGATGGTTTTGGAGGGCAACAACATGAAAGCAGTTATACAGGAATTTCAGGTGCCATGGTAGCTTATGTATGTTGGTGAAATTATGACTGATATAATTTGATTACATATCTAGTTGTATTCATTTGCTCAAATTAGCATTATTTTGAAGTATATGAACAAACCTCTTCGCCTTTCCTGGACAAGGAATCCCCAATATTGGCTTTAAAACTAAGGAATGTTTGAACGATTCCAGTGTTATTTTCAATCCGACTCTGTGAAGTTTATTTAGGTAATATCACAAGTAAACAAGGTTTAGCTGCATTTCTATCTAACTTTGAACACAATCAAATATATTGAGTTTGAGTAATGCAAATATAGAGCACGAACATTACCAGTGGTATGTATAATCATTTGTCAAAAGCAATATGCATCCAAAGGTGGGTGAAAAGGCAGGTTAGGAAGTCAAAGATTATCCACACCTCATGGCTTCTTCAAGAGAACTAAGGGCAAAATAGTTCCCAATAAAATATGTCTCAAGAGGCACCATGGGACAATTCCTTGTACATTCTACCTGACCTTTCAACCAACAATTTGAGAATTTGACAACTAACAAGAACACATACATGTTTTAAAAATACTTACTCCAATAACAGCACTTTCTGTACTAGTGAGAAATGGCAGAAATAACAGCAGATGAATCTGAAACATAATAAGAATTATCAGCCATCTGCCATATGCTTCTAGGAGTTATTTAGAGTTACAGTGACAGTGTGAAGGTATTGTTTGTCCTTGAAACTTACACTTTGCTCCTAGCAATTCTGACAATTTGTATGAACTAACCTATACTGTATTATAAGTATATAGATTAAAGATGTTTTGCCCATACTGAAACCATTGGGAATTGTTATGTTACAACTATTAACAGATTTTAGATTTGACTTGGTGCTCGCCCTCAGCACGACCTAAAAGCTTCTTCTATATAAAGCAAGAGAAAAATATATTCTAGTTCCAGTGCTGTAAAACATTATAATTGAATTGAATGATTTTACCCTCTCTCCGTGTATTAACAAACTGCAATGGTCAAATCATTTGATTGATCTTTTATGACACAGCTATAGGTACTATTAATAAGTTAATTAATTGATCTATTTAGTTTTACCCACGGTATAACCTGCTCCTTTTTGTGAGCCCAATAAATAATTTCCAACACAATTCTCTACTTGTTTAAAGTGATTGATCATTGTTGCAGTGAAACACAATTCTCACAAATGATATCAAACCCACACACTATGTTTACCAATAATCGATTGACAGATTCAAAATTTAATATAATTTCTTCTTCAGGATCTCCACATGGTGTAACACAGCATTCTCAGTTAGATAGATATATAGATAGATAGTTGACAGAAGGCTTATTCAAGCCCCGTAGTGCCCCCAACACACAGGATTGGAGGTCATATATGCCTGACCATACCCTTCTGGAAACATTGGCGGAGATGGTTCCTTAGTGGCATGTGGGCAGAAATCATAGTGAGTACTTTTGTGAGTATGTCTCTGCATTAGCATAGCTCTAGTGCAGAGATATGATTGAGATGACTGCAGTTGGCCCTGTCTAATTGAGATGGTATGCTATTCCCTACTAGTTAACTTAATATGAGTTGTGTCATATGATTAAAATTCTCGGCTTTCTACTATAATGCAATTGCCCCAGTTAATAAAAAATTAATTAAGTTGATGTACACAGGGGTGTAGCCAGGGGAGGCGACACAGGCAGCTGCCTCCCTCTTATTGGACAGGTAATATGACAATTTTGTTCATTTTGATAAAATGAAAAATCAGAGCTTTGAGCCAACAAAATAGAACATCAAATGTAACTCACCACCCTCTTTTAAGAACCCTGGATGTACAATAATCTTTTGTAAATTTAGATTATTGTATTGGTATTCAATTCAATTCAATGAATATGATGAACCCAATCACCTTACCTACCATTTATTCCCTTTGCAGATCTTGCTTTAATGTCTTCAAACATTCATCTATTAGAGAAGTGAATTAACAAAAACAATTACAAATTGAAAATTTATTTATTTATTCTTTAATTGTTTAATTTATTTATTCTTTAATTGTTGATATACGAATTGAAAATTCAAATACTTCATTACATTTTTGAATTAAAAAGAAATATTTCTTCAAGACATCAATCTGCAAGACTTTTCTCCAACTCCATAATCCATTACACCTATGTGTGCTCATCAGCCAATAGGACCTCGTCAATAGGGTAGTAAATAGGGTTGTTATGCAAACCTAAGACAGTTTCTTACATCAGGAAATCTGTTTATTATCTATTTCAAGTGTTTAGACTACTGTAAATCTAATAAAATAAATAAATAAATAAATATATCTTAATGGCACACAAACCACCCAGGAGTTCACACCCTTAGCCTAGTGTATTAGGGATAGTCTCTATGCTCAGCATGGCTGCACTGGCCTGGTTGATTAAACCGACCTTGGCCGTTTTACTAAGACTAATGGCACACAGAGCGCACCTGCCTCTTATTGAAGGCAAATGTCCAAAATCTTTAAACTTAACAAACTCTCTAATTGCAAATCACATGGTAACAATATCGTTACCACATGGTAACAATATTGTTACCAATCTGATAGGATGTGTTGAGGCTGCTCCTCGGAGATCCTGAAGATGATTCATAGCTTTTCATAAAGTCAATCTTAAAGTTATGATTCGAAACTGTCAGTTGATATTGTGGAGTAGTTATTTGGCTTGAATAATAATTGTTACTTTCAATGAAAGACAGCAGTTTTATTAAATAATAAAAGAGTCTTTGATCATGATTCCGGGGTTTATTCCCTTTTAGACTCCTTTTTAACACCCTATTTACTACCCTACCTCGTCAATAAGGTAGTTAATAGGGGTAGTAAAAAGGGATCTGAAGCCCAAGTTTAGAAAGTTTTCCATTTCAAGAAAAACTGTTTTATATCTTTCTTGAGTGCCGAGACCACAATAAATCCAAAGAAATCCCTTAAAAAGCATTAGTTTGGAGTTTAACAACTCTATTAATTTTTTAATTGTTGATATCTATCTAAAGCCCTATTTACTACCTCTGCTATTTACCGATGATTACACATACCAGTTACATGAATAGAAATTAAATTAAGGTTGTCAATCAATAACATATCGTGGCTTGAATACAAAGATGACTGTAACTGTTCTACAAAGAAGATTAGTCTGTTGGTATCTCACCACATTCTACCCTAGCTAGTATGGAAAGATAGCAGTGTATTGTGTGTTTTTCATTTGATCAGTCCATTTGATCAACGCAGAATGATGAAACCACCTTAGAATTGTGTTGGTGTATTTCCATTAAGAACATACCCTTGAGCACAGGTGTCCATTTATAATAATAATAATTCAAACTTTTATATTATAGTGGCACATCAACTTAAATGATCGCACACTTGTGCCATGAAAACAAATGTTAAAATGACTTTAACAATGCAAATAAATGATTTACTTTGATACTGATTATTGTCTTCTTTGTAGGACAAATACAGTCATCTGATTATTGAAATAAAAACAATTCAATCAACTGAATTCCCATTGAACTTAGGCACTGTCAGATAACACAAAAACAATATATACAAATATCAATAACATTTTGAAAATTTTTTGAGAAGAAATCCAATCAAAATAAAATACAAATAGTTTCTATCTGATACTCGTGATTTCCAACCTGGATTTTCTATAAGGAGATCCTGAGGATGATAGGTTTTATATTATTCAGATAGTAAAAATAAAATAAAATAAAGTATTTTGATTAACACATCAACAATGTTTTCATAAATCAACTGCCTTCAAACTTCCACTATCAACTGGATCTTCCAGCCTCTAATGAGATAATTAAAATTAAAAATATATCTAGGTAACAAAACCTGCAATAATGAAAAGGAATGATAACCAGTGTAACCTGTGTAACCTGTCGAAACAAGTAGATTTTTGTGGTGTGGACTGACTTGATTCTTTGTGTTTCACTCGACTAGTCGACTACAGCCAGTGTAATACTTGCATATCATATATCAATTCAATAATATACGGTAAATACACACTTGGGTGTGTAATTACCACATTAATTCCACGAGCTTGCGAGTGGAATTCATGCAATAAATGCACGAGCTTGCGAGTGCATTTATTGGAGTAATTGCACGAGCTTGCGAGTGCAATTACGATGGTAATTGACACACCCAAGTGTGTATTTACTGTATTATTACCCTGCCATATACGCATCAATCAAAGCTAAGTAGTCGGTTTGAAACTTAGGTATTCGAACTCAATGTTTTATGAATAATGGGTACACTATTTCATAATTGAAACAGGCGAGAATTTTGGACAAATTTGCCAGTGATTTGTAAAAGTCAGAATCACATCATTATCATATCGGGGTCAATTCAGCGAATAAGTTCAAAAGTCCAAATGATACAACCAGCGCCCAGCATTGATACATACTGTTAGTGTATGACGTAGTGTATGTATATGTACTTAACAAATTTTTTTTGATCTTTCATTGCCATAAACAAATGAACCATGAAAGTCAAGTACTCAATCGAAAACAAAACAATTCACACCACAAACATTAATAACAACTGACTCGAGAGCTACAATCTTATGCGGTTCTCGTATAGAATCTGCCCTTAAAGAAAAACACGATCACATGTGAATGTAGTCAGCTAAATCTTTAGAGTGCATCAAAATGTATCTATGTACTCCTCAGTTGAACAATAAGTTTTGTGCCATAATCATTATCTTCATCCCGATCTATTATAAGTAACGAACACTGACAGATAGAAATGACGGCGCACAGAAATAATGTAGTTGAATTTGATAAACGGAGCAATACACCTTATATATGGCGCCACAAGTCTGCGTTATATCTCTAAGATTAGATAAATAAACATTGAAACACAGATGGAGTTATCAAGCCCGTCTGGGTGGCGCCATTTAGGTGTATACGATAGTGTTCCTTCTATCTATTTTATCTTTAATTTGTGTTGCCCTATAAATTCGTTTAGATATATCGTATTTTATACATTGTGCCTATATTTACTTTATCTTGTGCTATCGAATGTGCCATGAAGAATATAACATATATCGTACCGAACATTTTGTGCTCCTTATCGCTATTTTATCTTGTTTTACAGTATATATACGGTTAACAATAGATTATATCGAATCGTTTTTTATATGAAAAGTGCGATAACAGATATCATGGGAGCTTATTATTCTCCTATTTGCATCCTCAAAGAGATAGCAAATAGGTTAGAATCGTGCCAATGGCCGTATCAGAAAATTTGTAGTAATTCAACAGTAGTAATTCAACAGTTGGGAATAGTAATTCAACACTTGAATAGTAATTCAACAGTTAGAATATAGTAATTACACACTTGACAGTAATTCAACTGCTGGGTACGGTGATATTACATGATTAATATTGCTCAAAAATTCGAAAAGTAATTACACTGCAGGGTAATAATAATGATAACATAATTTATATCAATTCAATTTATATCAATTCAATTTATATCAATTCAATTTATATCAATTCATAAATTCAATTTATATCAATTCAATTCGATTCAATTATAGATTTTTACACTTTTACAGCACTATACAGAAAAATGTTTTCTTTGGGCTATATAATTATAATGAAGAATTTGGGATGCACTGAGGGTAGTCGCTAAACACGTATACCCCTGTTCGGTCATTCGGTGTATACGCGGGCTTTGGAATGAGGATAGGCACTTGGCATTTGTTTTAACCAGGTCCCTGGTTTTACGCGCGCGGCCCGGTGCCACGAACACGCCCCTTGTTTGTGGTCATGGTTAAGAGTTCCCTAACCAGTAACGTGTTTGTAACTATAACCAGTGCCACGCGACGGCCGGTTTTTGGTTATATCAACGTTAGCGGGGCCGGAAGTGTTGATAGACACGAATTTCCCTGAGCAGAGGGTTTCGGCGCTTGCCGCGCCGCGCACGCGCACTCCGTGTGCGCTGCGTAACCAGGGTCCTGGTTAGGGCAAAACACGTATATCCCTGTTTGCGCTGCGCCTTGCTAAGCACACTTATGCGGGCTTAAAAACGCTGCGCCTTTCCTCAGACAGAACCCGCCCCATAAGGAAGCGCGCGGCGCGTACACACACCTATGCGAGCTTAGAAAAGTATGAATAAAATCTGTGCTGTATTTATTAATGTCTATTTTGATAATTAAATTGAGTACCAAATCTGCAACTGTTATTGAGTTAAACAATAATTTTTGAGTTAAACAATAATTTTTTTATTTACTCCATAATATCACAATAAAAAAATACATCACATAAAAATAAATGAATAACTTTCATTTTCCATTGACTAGAGATCACCAAGCTGTCTAATATTTCATAAAAGTATTAAATGACCATTAATTGTTAGAAACAATAAAAAGTATAATCCATATCATTGGCTTAAAAGGTTGATATACTTACATAGGAACATTAGGGATTAAAATCTCAATATATTGCCGCCCTTTTTAGATAACATTAATTGAATGTCTTATCATGAGGAATAGGACATTTAGGTTAGCTCAGTAAAACATTTGGGTTATCATCTTGTCATGTATAAATGTTGTTATTCATTTGGGCCATCCTTGGCCGTTGAAAGAAAGTAAGACAATACATTTTAAACCAACGTTATATTGATTTATATCAATTGCAATTAATACCTCTGCAATGAGCAAGTTAATCAACAAGATAATTTATTGATTTAAAGCTGTTAGCTCTGATAGTTTTTGGTGTTATTATTACCTACATGATATTATATTATCAAGGGCTAAATTTTTCATGCTATTTTTCTAATCTCATTTATCCCTGCAATTAGAGGGTATGTGTTGCTAGTTTTAAGGTTTTTACATATTCTATTTTACATTTACCGATTTTAATTCTATTTTTGGACACCTGTGGAAACGAAGGATGAAGTTTATTAGCTAATTTCAAAGAATGAATCGTGTTACTTTATAGTAAATTATTATACTTATACGATACCAATCTATACAATGTAACCGTGGTGTTTCCACATGATAAAAACGGCGCGCACTGAGTGCGCGCCACTGAGTGTGCGCCATTCCCACCATTAAATCTCCAAGGTGGGAATGGCGCGCATTCAGTGGCGCGCACTGAGTGCGCGCCGTCTTTTATGTGGAAACACCACGGTAACACATTGTATGTATATTTAGAAGTAATTGAATAATTAATTAATTTTGAACACAATGTTAGGTGTGTCAAATTGAGCAACGTAATATTATGAGCAATGTTTCATGTTAGAATTGTGTTGTTGTATTGCAAAAAATTATCTTATCTTATTTAGACATAATGAATTGATTTCTTGACACAACAGTAATGAATAAGTTGATTTCATGTCTAAACGGAAGCCATTGACTCTAGCATCATTGAGGAAAAAGAAAAGCAAAACCCAACAGGTCAGATTAAATTTGAATTTCATGTTTGAAATATTATCTTTGGGATACAAATACAGTCTGTTTGTAAAACCCCAGAGGGGTACCGCTAAGGGCTTCTAAAAATATGGGTATAAAATAATATTTAATCATAAACCACAGGGCAAACAACATAATTCACACCCGACACCTATAACAAGCAGTTCAGTTTTGTACGAAATTTCTGTCAGTTTTAAAAACTCTTCGGTGACTCTTTAAACTTGAAAAATGAATGTCAAACCCAGCTTAACACACTGTACACACCAAAATTATGAGCGCAGAGAAAAAATCATGCCCCATCTTATTCAACCTCAGTCACTATGGTCCCAAATTTGACAATACGATTGTTACTTGACTCCCCCTCCTTCTTCTTCTTTCTCTCTTCGATGAGGAGTTTGTGAGCTGCTCGCTCTTCCAATGTCCTATCTGGTCGGATGAAAACTGAGCTGAACTTCTCCGAATGGCATAACTTCCTGGCTTGCAGAAGCACATATCTCGCAGTGCTGGTGCACGAAAACGTCACCTTAAATGGTCGAGGTCTCTCCTTGCTCCCAGTCTTCCCCACGCGACACACATCAGTATTCACATATTACGTAATCACTTAGAGGGAGGAGGGGGTTTCCAAATGATTACATTACATGTTATTGTAACAATTAATACAACTACTGTAAACTTGATCACGAGGGGGAGGGGGGTTGAAATCAGCCAAAAATTGATTACGTAATATGTGAACAATCCCTTGATGGGTGCCCAATGCTCCCCCAACCTCTAGATGGTGTGTTAGTTTCATAATTTATAAGCTTCAAGTTCATTTATGAATTTAAGTTCATCATTAGTCTTTGTCCAGTGTAGGGAATTCAAAGCTTCATCTGGCCAAAATAGATCAAAAGATCAAGTCAACTTTCACATAAAGTGTTATGAGCACATTTGAAGGTGACTTCGTAGATAAGATATATCAGACTTGGGATACTCAGTGAATCACTTTGAATGTTTTCTGGTTTTCCTGTCCCAAACACTCCACTATTGCCCCATCATTCCGTTTGTTGGACTAGAAGAATTCTTACTCAATAAAGGATCTTTGTCTATTATATAGTAATCAATTTTTAGGCTCCTCTGTAATGAAAGTACATTAATCATTGTATGGTCAGGCCATAACTCTTTCCAGCAGCACTATCCTTAGTCTTTGACAGGATCCAAGTTGAGATACCTTCATCAGAGTCTAATCAGAACAAATAGAAGCTTTCATTGTGGCACATAGATGTGCAACCATGAATGCATAAGATGAGAAGATGGTTGCCTAAACAATTTTTGGTAATTTTTAATCTTTGACCCTCTCTGTCTAAATCATTTTTACAGAAGTTGAAAAATGTAATCTTCCTACCAATTATATGCTACTGTACCTGTATCCACTACTAGTTCATAGTGCCAGGTTGTAATTAATGCATGATAATAAAATCTAATAATAATTTACTGATTCTTTTTTGATATAAGCTTGTTCCAGCTTGTAAGGGTCCCTATATCTTTTAAATTGTTGTGATAATGTATCTTTTTGTTTATAATACTGGATTATAATTGACTATCACTCTCTCACTTAAACAGCAGGGACATTTGTGTAGAAGTTCAGAAGAATGTGAAGATGATGCTGATTTTGATGATTTCAAAGATGATTTAAATGTAATGAAAATATCTGAGATAGAATGCAACATTCAATGCATTCTTAAATCAATGAATAGTATTCCAGGTAAATAATATTTTCTGCAATTAATGACCTACACCCTATCATGCTATAAAAATATTTATATTCAATTCAAGAAACCTTCAAGTTGTGATTTGATGGTACAGTATTGAAATTTGTTAATAAATTTCTACGAACTTTCATTTTCAGGAATGTGTCCAATTGTTACAAGATCAATGATGTATAGTGTGATGCCAAATAGATCTATTGTTGACAGTGAGCTCATAACACTTGGAGAAACATGTAAACTAAAACTCTTTTCCTTCAGATCAAAGACACTAGATTATATTATGTTATTTACTGATTATTCTGCATTTCTTAATGAAAAGCTGAGAGAGTTTGGCATCCCAGCTGATAGAATTGTCAGCACCCTGAAACAATGTAAGCATGTGATGTTTTTCAAGAAAACAGAATTAAAAGCAAGGTTTTGCTTATCAGATGACTCAATCTCTATTCTAACTGAACAAAGATTTTTGTCTTTCAACCCTGTTGATATGAAATATGAGTTTGCTTTGCCTTGTGCTGGAAATTTCATTGAGCTGCTAGGGAAAGGAAGATTAGATATTTTGAATCACTTAAAAAATAAACATTCAAATGAAGTACTTGAGAGTGAATTGATTTCTATGAAATTTAGGCACTGCTCTCTGGGAATTCGATTTATTTTGTATGATTTGATTGGTAGTGGCCATGTGCAGAGTATCAAATGTGGTATGGGAAATCTTATAAGATTGCACTCTCAACATTACTAAAGTAACAAATATTTATTTGCATTTGAATCAACACAATTTCAATGGTTAAGTTTTACAGGGTTGGTGATCATGCAGGTAATAATGTTTCATCAATGACAATGTAAGGGATAAATTATTATAGGTGTTTGCTACAGATGTTCATGCTTGGCAGTTTTTCTTGTAAATAATTCGGCATATGCTTAATGCTTATTGCTTAGTTGTAAATTATAAGTAACTAATTTATGTGAATATATGATATACTTACTGCATATAATTTGTTGCACTGTCTGAGATTTGATATTAAGCCTTGCCATACTTTGGATATTTGAAATTGGCACTCTAGTTGGTCAAGCCCTTACCTCAAATGTGATCTTTGTGCATGATACCAGTTGGACCATCCCCATCTGCTGTTGGCTATTTCAGATTTAACCATCAGCCATCTGATTGGCTTAACATGCCTGCCTCCAGCCTGGTTGATTAAACCGACCTTGGCCACTCAACTAAGACTAAGACTAACAACCTGATTGGTTTATTTGGTATTGAACATGAAGGGGATCATGTAAGAGGCAATTGATTGACCAAGCAGTGTGCCAACTTCAAATACACAAATTTTAGTAGGCAAGTTTCTCATGGATGGGTTTGAAGAACTGTGTCTGATTGATACTGAGGAAAATCAGGAAAAGGTTACAAAATCTGAAGATATCTCCTATCAACCTTTGAAGAGGGAACCCTTTGGATTTCTCGAGGATGATCCACCTAATATTTCACCTCAGATCAAGAGCAATTTGCTGACTTCAAGAACAATGTATCATTTTTCCATTGGTGACTACAAAACTGCAATTAATTTAGCTAATCAGTTCTTTGCTGAGGACGACCCATCCTCAATGAAATCACCCCTAGTCCTCCAGTACCATGATGTTTTGTGTCGAAGTTTTTTAGAAATGGGCAGCTATGAAGAATCAAGGCAGCATTGTCGCCGTGTTACTGAATTTTGTGGTCATTCTGATTCTAACTGTTGGCTGATCTTAAGTGCCTTGGATTTTATCTCAGGTGATGTAGGGAAAGGGTTTATATGCTTGGAGCGAGCTGTTGCCATGAGGAACAAAAACCCTAATATGTGGTTACTTTATGCTACTTTATTGTCACATTTCTACAAAAACTGCTCAGAAATAGTTGGGAAACTCTCTGAACAACTCAATGAATGTAAAATTGTAGCTAGTTTTCATAAGATATGGTTTGACGTATTACAAGAACCAGTGAAAACACCAAACATCGAATCAAACTTGCATCACAAAAAATCAGAAATCATCTTTTTCATAACATGTTCAGTGTACAATGCTGTCAAATTAGCTGCCTCGATCTATGATCAAAACACAAGTAAAACCTACAGTTCAGACTTCTCCACGTCATGGGGTAAGGAGGTTTCTGTGACTTTAGGGGATATCATTGCTTCTGTTCCTCCTGAATATTTACCCTGCTTTGATAAAAACCATCACGTCATCCATTACGAGAATTGGGATGATGCTGACTTTTCAACTGTAGACTTTTTAGCTTCTTTTCTAAGGCACAGTTTGCCAGATTGTTTTAAGGAAGGGTGATGTTTTCTGTTGAACATTTCCCTACAGATTATTTTTTACCTAGATGCTTTTCTAATTTATTTTGGTTATTTTTTCAATTCTTTGCTGTCCACTGAACTAACAAATGTATTTATTTGTTGAGCTAGTTGTGATTATTTCAAGTGTAAACCTTTCTATAAGAGAGTGAGAGTCTAATGGCTCATGACTGCAATTTCAAGCTCGAAAGTTTCAGAAATTATATTAACTAGATAACACTTTTGATTTCAATTTCAAATGATTTTATGATCTATTCAATTTTTGACTGAGAATCAGCCCATACTACAATCAAATTTGAGGCTAGGAAACTCTTGTTGATGAAAGGCTGTGCTGTGCACTGCGATGGATGAACCTAGCGCTCCAACTGACAGCGATGTCGTGCCTGTGGAATCGTTAGTACTTTAGTAATTGAAATTTTACTTGTTATTTACTTTCTATTTACTTTTGTTAATAATAGTTAACTCTTCAATGCAGTATTTCTATTGAATATTATTCAATAAAAGACTTATCAACTAGATTGTACGCAACCCAGTACCTCAAAAACAAAACCACCTCACTCGCCACTGTGTTCCACTCTCTCACCAGCAACCCCTTTCCCTCACTAGTAACCCCTGCCACTCTCTCACCAGTAACCCCCTGCCACTCTCTCACCAGTAACCCCCTGCCACTCTCTCACCAGTAACCCCTGCCACTCTCTTACCAGTAACCCCCACTCTCTCACCAGTAACCCCCTGCCACTCTCTCACCAGTAACCCCCTGCCACTTTCTCAACAGTAACTCCCTGCCACTCTCTCATCAGTAACCCCCACTCTCTCACTAGTAACCCCCTGCCAGTCTCTCATTAGTAACCCCTGCCTACTCTCAGTGCAACCCCCCACTCTCTCATCAGTAACTCCCACTCTCTCATCAGTAACCCCCACTCTCTCACCAGTAACCCCCACTCTCTCACCAGTAACCCCCTGCCACTCTCTCACCAGCAACCCCTTGCCCCTCTCTTACCAGTAACCCCCACTCTCTCACCAGTAACCCCCACTCTCTCATCAGTAACCCCTGCCACTCTCTCATTAGTAACCCCCACTCTCTCACCAGTAACCCCCTGCCACTCTCTCACCAGTAACCCCCTGCCACTCCCTCACCAGTAAAGCAGTAACCCCCTGCCACTCTCTCACCAGTAACCCCCACTCTCTCACCAGTAACCCCCTGCCACTCTCTCATCAGTAACCCCCTGCCACTCCCTCGCCAGTAACCCCTCCCACTCTCTCACCAGTAACCCCCCTCTCCCTCACCAGTAACCCCCTGCTACTCTCTCGCCAGTAACCCCTGCCACTCTCTCACCAGTAACCCCCTCCCACTCTCTCAACAGTAACCCCCTGCCACTCTCTCACCAGTAACCCCCTGCCACTCTCTCAACAGTAACCCCACTCTCACCAGTAACCCCCCACTCTCTCACCAGTAACCCCCACTTTCTCAACAGTAACTCCCTGCCACTTTCTCAACAGTAACCCCCACTCTCTCACCAGTAACCCCCTGCCACTCTCTCACCAGTAACCCCCTGCTGATCTCTCATCAGTAACTCCCACTCTCTCATCAGTAACCCCCACTCTCTCACCAGTAACCCCACTCTCTCACCAGTAACCCCCTGCCACTTTCTCACCAGCAACCCCTCTCCCTCACCAGTAACCCCCTGCCACTCTCTCACCAGTAACCCCTCTCTCTCAGTAACCCCTGCCCTCACAACCCCTCTCCCCCTCACCAGTAACCCCCTGCCACTCTCACCTCTCTCAGTTACTTGTGCGAGGAAGAGAATGACTGTGTGATAATCCACGAAGTGTTCGACGGCAAGGCACCGCCTGAGCGGGGAGAGCGGGAGTTGGACAAAGCGATGGTTGCAAAGCACAGCACTATCGTTATAGAGCCACATCACCTTGGTAAGTTGGGCAGGCTTCACTGCTACCAAACGCCTGCAAGCCTGAAAAGGGTTCCACGCGGAAGATAATTTCGAAATGATAAAAAAAAATCAGTTCAACTTACATATCTAATTCTCTGTGCTTGAACTCGGAAAAAATTTAAAATAAAAGCTTGCAAAAGCTCTTGCATCTCACTCCTGAGCTCTCGTTCAACGAGATATACAAAGCAATGGTTGCAAAGTAACAACACTTATTTTAGATCCACATGACCAGTAAGCTGGGCAGGCTTCACTGCAACCAACGTTGAAAGGGTAATTCATGAAGTCACAGGGGAAACTCGATTAAAAAAAGAACTTGAAATTCAACCTCCTGATTGCTAATTATATGAGGATTAAGGTTTACTTTGTGCATTAATCAGCGCATCCTCAGGCGAGGAGTGTGTCAGGTACATCAGGGTAGGGAATGCCCTGCACAAGTCCGCTGTGTTGGGAGGTCTCGCTGCCCTCGGTAAGGGAATTTAGAGTGATATTTGCTTACCTACAACATGTTAGTTGCTCCCTTATTACAAATCGCTTACTACATGTTAGTTGCAGGAATCCTTTTCCCGCCTGATCATGTCTTTTGTCCCTCTGAGCGCTTTCGGGGTTCCCTATAATTCCTTTCTCCATTTTAATGTGATCTTAGTCACTAAGTAATGTTTATCTGTAATGTACCTGCTCTCGGTGTGTCAGGGTTCAAGTGGGCGTGGTCGGTTCCCTTCAGCGGCATTAGTCTGGGTTGTGCAGCAGCCTACCACTTCAGTTGGCAGCACGATCCTGCGTGTAAATACCAGGTAATAAAGTTGTGAATATGAGCTATTAACATAAATTGTAATTTTAACTAATTCTTGTTACTTGAACTCTATAGGTATACTACATTGACAACACTCTGCAGGTTGACACTGCAGGACACTACCTGCACAGGGTGCCGCTGGAGCAACTGACCTCCTCAGCTCCCATCATCCTCGTTAGGAGAGATGACAGAGTGAGGAAGAAGCTGCATAACACCATAGCACTCGCTACTGGACTGTTGCTGGTGTTTCAGCTGGCGTCCTACGTTACCAAGTGATGGAGTGATACTTAGCTGAGTGATAACAGTTTCACTTAGCAACTAGAATATTACCTTGTTGGGTGATAGAGCTTCACTTAGCAACTGAACGTTGCTAAGGTGTGTTACCTAGCAATCTCCATCAACAAGTTATCAATTTGTGGTATGTGAAACCATCCCACTTACCGGCTATCGGGCTCTCTATGAACTGGTATTTCAATGCACCCATCAATCTCAATCTTTCATAATGGTTTCTATCTGATAAGTTGTACCAGGGCTATTATACTATGATCTAGGTAGCACTATGGGTATGGACTTAAGACTGGCTCTAGTAGACTTAAAGATTTTGGCTACTGCAAATAATACAAGTATATCATTACATCAATAGTTCAATTAAGGAATCAGTTTGGGGGTCAAGCAAGATTATTAGGCGGGTTGTCTTAATGTTGCCGAAAAAGTTTTATTGTTCCTGCATATGACCTGAAAGTGAGGTCATTATGACTCTCAGATAATAAGAGCAGATAGTGTTGTGTAAATGGTTAGGAATGGTGGTCGGGCTTCTTGGATACTGTCAGTTGTTAACCTAGCCAAAAGTGAATTTCATTGTTAACCACTACCAAGACTACATTAGATAAAGAAAATTTATTGGTTTTGGGCTTTCTGCCACCATTGGCTGACCATACGCAACAAACATATTGACTGTCAGCATCGCATTTGCCATTTATGTTTGATTGACAGCTCAATGCCATCTGAATGTGTTTGAACTGGTTTCATAATGAAATTCACTATTTTGTAGCCATATCAGTGGTTAAAAGAGAGCTAATTGTAAACTGTAGCCTAAATTGAACTATTGATGATTATCAATGCATAGTTGGGGCAAGAATTTGGGCAAATAAGGGCTAGGGCTGACTTGCTCCAGCTATGTACTTATGTATCAATTTAAGTATCTATAAACGAATAAAATAATGGCCGGGTATTACTATTTGGGTATGCTGGAAAGGAACCTACGACACAAACCCCTTATGACACTTTGACTCCAAGGCAGCCAAATTTGAAATTTTAGCCAATTGTTTCAATATGTTTGCTTATATCCTTCGTCGTCGATTTTTTGTAGGATTAAGCTACAACCTTGGAACTTTTTTAAAATATTTTTATGTGTACTGTACGAAATATTATGTATATTGACATTTGGTACTGGTGTTGGTACTGATTATATTATGGAGCTATGTTAATTTTATTATGTATTTAAGCTTTGCCATATTGATATGTTTCGTTTCATTGTTTATTAAAGATGATCATCTTATCGTAGCTGGAACTTGGAAGAAATTATTGATTCCAAGGTCTTATCTGAATCATTTCTGTCAGCTCATTTCTGTTATCTCATTTCTGTTATCTCATTTCTGTTATCTCATTTCGGTTATCTCATTTCTGTTACCTATCTCATTTAAAATATAAATTCTACCTTGATTGGTACTGTTAGTAATCTAACCATTTAATCCCTGCTAGAAATGTAAATCAGAGAAATGAGTGGAGAGCAGGCAGGGCCAAGCAGCCAGTCTATGGACTGTACTCCTCGTGGCAACGTGCCTAGCAACACGGCTAGTACCGCACCTAGCAACGCGGCTACCAACACCCCTAGCAATGCTGCTAGCAACGCGGTTAGCAACACACCTAGCAACGCAATGGAGTGCGAGGAGAGTGTGGTTTGCAAGAACTCAGTGTCGTCAGGGAGTGTGGTGTACCTCCATCCTCTGGTGACGATGAACATAGCCGACCACACCACCAGATGCAAGATCAACAACACTGACTTCAGATACGGTAGCGAACTCTTCTTTCTTACGAAATTACGATTCCTTTACGCATGCGATACATAAGTTTGAGATACGATAGCGAACCTTTCTTTCTTGCGAATCCATTATTCATGTGATAAGTTGATCATTGGCAAATAGCTATTTACTTATTTTCCTTGTAATTGCTGGGATTTCCCTCCGATTTCCATCCCCGAACTCCGCAGCTCTCGGGGTGTTGCTGGGCAAGCAAAGTGGCAGGGATATCGAGATTATCTCCTCCTTCGATGTGTGCTATGACGTCATAGACGGCGACTGGGTGCTCAACCGGGACTACCTTGACAACAAGCTCGAACAACGTGAGAATTATTGATTTGTTATCAGGGACTACCTTGACAACAAGCTCGAGAAACGTGATATTATTGATTTGTTGTCAAACAATGTTGTAAGATATTGCTAACAATTGCTGCCTTGTTTTTGCTTTCTAAAGTAAGCTGACGATTCTGTGTTTCAGTTTCCCAGATTAGTCCTGGTCAAGCGAGCTGCTCCAACAAGGTCGCTTCCGGTGAGTTGAAATCCATTGAAAGCTCACGTTCAGTTGATCAAATCTGTATAATAAGCGATGTACTTAGAATTGTAAGTTTTTTAGACTTATAGAGATCAGTTCGCTTGAACTGCTGAACAATGTATTGAAATTATCAACTCAACAATTCGGTGACGAGGTCCCTTGCCCCATCAGCCTCCAAGTCACCAGTCTTTCAAGTGCAGCCTGCCCCTCAGTAACAGCTCAGAAATCAATAAACGCTCGCAGTCCTGAAATCAGTAATCGATCGCTCAAACTCTCACAGTATGCTCACAGTAACACCCTTTCCGCATGTGAAATCGTGGGTTGGTACGCGCTAGGGCAGCTGCCCTCGCAGCGGCACCTGGACCTGCACGCGCAGATCAGTCAGCTGAACGAAAGCCCTGTGCTGCTGATGTTTGATCACGACAGCGAGAAGGAGCTGGCCATGAGGACCTTCGAGTCCATCATCGACATCAGCCACTACCAGGTAACCAGGTACCCCCTCTGACGCAGAATGGCCACTGCTGGTGTTTGTGGTTGAAATTAGAAAGCTGATAGTGACTAGTTTTAGGTTCACGGTTTCCCCTTCTCATTAGCTCGTTAGAGCCACTGCTCCTTCTCATTAGCTCATTAGAGCCACTGCTCCTTCATATCAGTTGACAGTTTGCTTCCTAGAGCCGCTTAACCTTGTCATCAGTTAAATTTAAAACAATTCGCTTTTTAGAGCCGCGCAGTGTTCGTTGAGCTGCAGTACTCCGTCAAGACGACGGAGAGTGAGCGGATAGGGATCGACCACGCGGCTGGGGCTAGTGTCGCTGGTAAGTGGTGAGGAATCATTTCAGAAGGGACAACCCAGTGACAGAACACTGCTGATCTGCCACGCTCAGCGTGGCGAGAAGTCGGCCTCTCGAGACGTGATTTTGGTGAAAAATTGACCATAAAGTTGTATAAATTGATGATGTTTTTGAAAACGATCATAAAATCACAGAAGCATTAAATTTGCGGTTGAGAACTTGAATATTCATACCGCCAAATAAAACTCGTGCTGATAACAAATTTGAACGCATTTAATCATGGCTCAGATTGAAGGCTCGGCAAGCATCAGCAGAAATCAATCTGAAGTGAAAACGTAAAGAAAATCACGTCTCTGAGCTAAGAAATGCGAAATGATGATCTCTGAGGGCAGACGTGATGTGAAATCACGTCTTCGCGCTGAGCGTGGCAAAATGCTGATCTGAGCGCGCAGACGTGATCTGAAAATCACGTCTCCGCGCTGAGCGTGGCAAAATGCTGATCTGAGCGCGCAGACGTGATCTGAAATCACGTCTCTGATCCGAATGGTATTCCGTAATTAAAATATCATCATTACACCGGTTGCCTGTTTCTATTTTGTTACAACCACATGTTCGTTCAATAGGCACTTTTGTATCGCCAATACTACATTCTAGTCTATAATAATTACGTCACATTAAAGAGCTCTCCAATCGTGTAATGAATAAGAGGTGTTCTGTGATATGAACAGTATTACATCCTCTCATTTCAGATGTGCCTTTGATAGATTTGTTTTGTTTTGTTGTGTGTACCCACGCTAAATCAGGACAGGACTCCGACTAGAGTCATGAAAAGATCGAACAACCCGTGCCCAGGGACACGGGACAAGCAAGCTCCAGACTCGGATTAGAGCTAGACCGAACCCAGCACCCCGTGCTCCAACTCCTGTATTGGAGTATGGCTATTTTGTACCTTTCTATTTCTGCTTTAATTTTTTCACCTTTGCAGTCTGTGAAACCTACTTACTTTCTTTGCCTCTATTAACTGCAATACTCACTTAATGTCGGAAATATGCGTAACACCTCTTTTTTCCACACAAATAACATTCCTAAAACTTCTTACCTGCTTGCTTAAATTAAATACTCGGTATTTTTCGTTCAGCTGTAGACGCAGACCGGCAGACGTGGCATTTTACCTGATTTATCTTCCCAATTAACAAAAAATAGCAATGTCTCCCTCAGCTTCAATCTACATTCTACATAGTGCATTAGCTGTTCGATTGCTTGGCTTTTCGATGGACCCAGCATTAGAAATCCGATCAGTAAACTAAACCTTGTCCTTTGTCAAGTTTAAACGTTACGGAGAAGCTCATTGTTATAGCTCTATTACCTATGTTATAGATCTATGTTATAGCTCTATGTTATAGCTCTATAGGTACTCGTAAATTAAATTGAAAACCCCGGAGGGGCACCACTAAGGGCTTTGAAACTTTATTACAATATACGTAAATCCATAATTGCAGAATATCAAAAACAAAGTGAATAAAAAAACTTAAAAGGTGTCGCGCAAACGTCATTAAATTTAAAAGCAATACACCTAAACACATACATCATGTTATAAGCATTTTTCAAATTTCGGAAAGATCATCCCACAAAATAAACCGTAGAAATCAAATCAGTTCAAATATATTTGGTTGAGCTACAAGTATCATACTATTATTATAAATATAATCATGGTGCGTGCGTGCGTGATTACTCGATTATAATCATGGTGGCCGTTCGCCGCGTTTGTAATTTTGTAATCATTGTCTGTATCGTAGTGGCAGTCAAAAGGTGTTTGTGCGTGTGCTCTGCTGTGAATTAGCAGACCTATAACTCGTTGTTAGCAATAATTGTTAATCCAACGTCCAGCTTTGAGTGAGGATTGGCCGATTGGAACTGAGAGCTGGTGTAGTTTAAGTTTCATTCAAACAGCTCATGTTTTCATAAAATTCCATATTACGATGACCCCTTTATCTAATGGCTAATCTCCATTTATTCTTTTTGGTATGTGGTAGAGAGAGGTTCTGGCAACGCAGGTATTGATTGCCTGATTGCCTGTTATCTATGATCGGAATTCAATACCTTTTTGGCCTTTATTTAGCCGGCCTTTTTTAATAGGCCCCACGGACAAAAATCGAACCATTTTTGAATCCTTTTAAATATTTTAACGCGCCCTTTGGAGCAAAATTTTTCAAGCAGTTGGCAAAAAAAGAAATATTTGCTCAAAAATAGCCACAAAAAGCATCTTATACTGAAGTACTGAGTAACGATCTAACATCAAAATTTAGGTCATTATCTGTTTCTATCTGTGTTATGTAAATTCATTAATTGTACTGTTAAATCCATTTGACCGTCATTACATTGTAATGACGGTCGACAATTCAATTGAATTTAACAGTACAGAAGCCAAATAATAAAAGTTACTTCGGAAGAAAATAAACTGGCCTTTAATTTAATCGGTCCCATTTTATTAGCCTTTTTACCGGTCCTTTGGACAAAAATCTCCAAGTCGTTTTTGTCTAAATAAGGGCCAATAAAGTATACATTTTTTACTTATAAGGGAGCGCTTCCAAGTTCCAAAAGCAATGTTCTTAGGTCCATCGACTGTCGACGGTCGACAATTCAACGTGCAACCTGAATTTTCAATGTTAACTAGTGTGATCAGACATGATAACCCAAAAATTGAAAGTTGAATAATATGTGCTCTTGAGAGACGTGATCGGTAGTTCCTGAAATTTGAGATCGGCGAGTTGTTGACTGTGTTCTGTCACTGGGAGGGACAATGTCCTCATAGGACAGAAGGGGAGACCTCCATGATCCTTTAATTTAGACCAATCGTAGAAACATCCAAAGAAGCTAAAGCCTGTACTTTCACATCATTCCTACACCTTCTTCAGGGTTCAGTGCAGTGGCTGATATCGTGGGATCTCACCAGAGTGCCATATCCATGCTGAACGGCAGAGTCAGTCTCATCTGCGATTATATCAGAGATGTCAAGAGTGGTGCGAGTTACTGAAATTATGGTTGTGTCATAGACTTGTCTTGGTTCAAATGTTAGGATTATCTTACTTTGGAGTTATAAGATTCCAGTGCTTTTAGGGCGTTTGTTTATGGTTATACTTATATGATCTAAGGAGCATAGACCAATACTTTGAAACATCATCATGAGAAGTCTCTATTTTACACAGCAGGTATCTTATACCTATTAGCTAGAACCAACCCATCCTCTCGTCAACATCAGAATCTTCGCTATCTCTTCTATTCGTTTCACTGTACATTTGTAACGTGACTATCCCTTCTCAGGTGCGAGAACCAGCTAACCCCGCAGTCATGAGGTCTATTGCTAGCCTGGTATCCTCCCTGCCACTAGCTAAACAGCATGGCGACACTTTCAACCAGGAGAGCGATCAGGTGCTGTATCCCAAAACTCCATACTTTAGTCCCTTTCTCATCTCATTCTTTTCATGAAATCATGGATCTCCCATCTGATCCCACTCTCGTCTGAATCCATCTCGTCCCCTTCTTGTCTGACTCCACCTCATTCCACTCTTTTCTGACTTCACCTCATTCCACTCTTTTCTGACTCCATCTCATTCCACTCTTTTCTGACTCCATCTCATCCCACTCTTGCCTGACTCCATCTCATCCCACTCTTGCCTGACTCCATCTCATCCCACTCTTGCCTGACTCCATCTCATCCCATTCTTGTCTGACTCCATCTCATCCCACTCTTGTCTGACTCCATCTCATCCCACTCTTGTCTGACTCCATCTCATCCCACTCTTGTCTGACTCCATCTCATCCCACTCTTGTCAGACTCCATCTCATCCCACTCTTGTCTGACTCCAACTCATCGCACTCTTGTCTGACTCGATCTCTCTCAGGAGGTTGTGGACGGTTTGATGATTGCTACACTGGCCACCCTGACGAAGGGTATAATGCACCATGACGAGATGGTCGCCAAGTCCAATGTCATCTACAGCAACTCAGTGAATAAGAAGAAGCTGAGGGGTCTGGACATAATGGCCCCTTTCAGTGGGGCGCCGCCCCCGGCCTTCAAACCTGTAGACCACAAGCAGGTCACATGAGGCAGTGCATATCATCTCCTCTTTTTACCTTATAACTTTTACTCAGAGGTTTTCTTACCTTGCGAGCCTGGGGACATGTTGTTTTGGAATTTGGTCTGTTGTTGGTTTGTTGTTGGTTTGAGTACTGCAACGTTGACTTGGGAATATTATTTGTCGTTGCTAAGGGTCTTGAAATGGGTTAATGGCACGTTATCAATCGGTTTACACGAGGTTATTTAAGTATTTACATTGTTGAATTTATTCATATAGATTTTGTTATTTGAATGTTAAATTACTTTTTGTGTTTCTTATTCGTATACGGATGTTCTTAAAGTTTACAAGTGCCATCAAGACTTGCTATCAAAGTATCAATACCAAAACATGTGACTGCGAATGTCCTAATTCCATTTCTCAAAATGATGTTACATCTTAATTTCTTGCTTGGCATGTTAGCTGACGTTGCCTCCTGTAGGTAGCCTATGAAGGTTGCTTCGTAGCCGAGACCTCGATGAACTTCGACATTGTCTAAATCTCTCTGCCTCGTGTTCCGATTATACATCCAGAACACACACAGGATCTAGACAGCTAGACAGACACTAAACAGACAGCTAGACAGACAGGATGGCATCCCTGGAACAGGAACTGGGGAGGCTGAGGAGGGATCTAGAGGGGTCTGTGGAGGGGTTGGAGCTGCTATCAGCCAGCGAGCACTCTGTGCAAGTCAAAATACGGTGAGTGTCAGCCCTCAGATAGCATCACTGCTCCAGAAGTAGTCTGAGTACATCCCCCTTGTCATTGCCCTGCGAAACTACGACATATACCTCCAATATCCCTAGTTCATAAAGTTACTATCACTGAGACACTGAGAAAGTGCTTAACAGTTTGAACTTTTTAGGAGTATCCCGCACCTGGTAACCCTTCCCCTAAAATGCATGATTTGCAGTATTAGGAACATCCCAGTAGTTGGTAACTGTAGTTGGTAACCCCTCAGGAAGACTGAGCACAAGCAGCTGCGGCTCCTCATCATGTTCCCGGAGGAGTACCCCAAGAAAGCTCTGATGGTAGAAGTGAAGAGCAAGTCACTGCCTGACAGAGTCATGAAACTCATCGAGAACATCGCAGAGAAGGAGGCTAAGAAGCTGCTGGGGCAGTTCCAGGTAAGCTCCCACCTGTCTTTGTCTAGATTATTTTTACAAACGTGATTTTGTGATTGGAGTTGCAAAAAAGCGGTCCTTTAATCGAAATTTCAACCAAAGGAAATGAAGCTTAGCTTTTAATTGCATTCGATTCATCTCGACCAGCTAATCATTTTAGTGCATATGTTTGTCAAAAATAAATGTTTCTGCAGGGGTGTGCACCCCAGGTAAGTCACGTGTGCACCCCCAGGTAAGTCACGTGTGCACCCCCAGGTAAGTCACACACCCCTCCCCAGGTAAGTCACGTGTGCACCCCCAGGTAAGTCACGTGTGCACCCCCAGGTAAGTCACGTGTGCACCCCCAGGTAAGTCACACACCCCTCCCCAGGTAAGTCATGTGCACCCCAGGTAAGTCACGTGCACCCCAGGTAAGTCACGTGTGCACCCCCAGGTAAGTCACGTGTGCACCCCCAGGTAAGTCACACACCCCTCCCCAGGTAAGTCACGTGTGCACCCCCAGGTAAGTCACGTGTGCACCCCCAGGTAAGTCACGTGTGCACCCCCAGGTAAGTCACGTGTGCACCCCCAGGTAAGTCACGTGTGCAGCGTGGTGCGGCAGTTCCTGGATGAGAACATGTTTATCGTGTGCGCTGCGGAGCTGGACGCGATCAAGACGAAGCTGCTGAGTGACGGGGACGAGATAAAGATCCGGCAGAAGGCCGGGTCCTTCCTTCTAAACGTGCACCAGAACGGTTACTTCATGAACGTGAAGATGGCGGTGTCAGATGACTACCCTCGACAGTCCGTCAGGTAAATACATAAACCTGGACATCAGCCATTTCCAGGTAACAGCAGTCTTTAAAAACATATACTGGACACTGTAAAGTGTACACTGTACATATACCTGGTGCAGTCTGTAGCTCCTGGTGCATTATCCAGCACTATGGCGAATAAGGGAGCTGTCACATGTCAGTTGTCATTTCATTCTCCCCCTGTCTATTGTAATTTCATTCTCCCCCTGTTTTAATTAGGAACTTCTCCCCTACTGACTATTCCTGTGAACCCTCGTATTGTTGTGAATAGCTACTGCTGCAATGATTCGCTGCAGGCACATGCTTTATGGGCAATTCCTACAGATTAACTGTAGCAGCTACTGATATTTCACCCTGCAACACTCTCTTCTTCCAGTGTCGAGTGCAAAGAAACGAACTTCCCGGCTGATTTGGCGGCCATGTTCATAAGACAAGGCGTGGAGCTGTCAAGGCGCTGTATTGTGCCGCCTGCCATTCCCAAGAAGGGGTAGGTTAGTTAGTGCTTCCTGCCATTCCCAAGAAGGGGTAGGTTAGTTAGTGCCTGTTAGTGTAGGTTTACTTTCAGTAGCAGTTAACATAGGAATCATTGTATATGATTTGTAGGGGCCTAATGGTATACTGTAGGATGACTATCGCTTCAATAACTTGGGATGATACTTTAGTGCCGTACTCCTGTAGAGGATTTGTAGTCGCTAGTCGTGCTACTACAGGTTGTCCCCTGTTTGTTTATTACCTAAATCCTGTCCTCCCAGGGATCCCCCCTTCCAAGAGAAACCGTCCATTCTACCTGTGGCAGAGTACATTGTCAGGGACTGCATCAAGTTCTACCCAGTCACGGAGTGTTCTATCTGCCAGACTCAGGCCTTCCCTCCTGACCCTTCCAACGTGGGTACCTTATCTCCCTCATTCTATTGTCAACTCCAAAGTCCAAACAAATTTAGCTGTAGGACAAACAAAGCATTGCAACCAATTCAGCAGTAGGAAATTGGGGAAAACATAAATCTTCGTTTTTTTTGGAAAATTCATCACTTACAGTAGATGGCATTACTACTTGAGTTAACCTTTACTCCAGGTAACTCAAGACATTCGGCATGAGCAGTACGTGGAATACGTGTACTGTTCCCACATCTTCCACCACAAGTGTCTTGACCAGTACATGAAGACTCCTCCCTTCAAAGGTAAGTGGAAAGACAGGGAAAGTAGTCATTCCATGTAAATGAATTTAATTGCAAAACAGCTTCATTTCAGAAAACCAGCACAATTCCAGTCCATCTAAATGAATTTGAATGCAAAACAGCTTCATTTCAGGAGGTAAGAAATGTCCCATATGCGGGAAGCGTATTTTCCACGAGAAATGGAAAGAAAGCCCTGCCCTCGCAGAGCAGAGATGGGCACTCAAGCAAGCGAAGGAGAGAGAACTCTCTGAGGTCACGGACTTCATGGAAATGTAGGGGGACTGTCAGAGGTCGCTGACTTAACTTAATAAATCGTGTTACAGGTGTGATGCGGGGATGAACTATTTATTAATTGCCTCTAAGGGCCATTCAATATCATTGATTGCCCATGTAAAGCTTTTACACTTCCCACTCAAATAGAAATTCATTTTATTATGGATTATGAACTTTCTTGCGGCGTTGTATAAACTATATGAATACTAAATTCACGAATTTTGTATCTGCTTATTCTGTACAATCATTGTGTCACTGTATAATGTATTTATATCAGTTATCACCCATTAAGTCATTTATGTCAAAACTCAAATTTATGATAATAATTTAATTTCTATTCAATTATTCAGCTGCAGTATGTCCAAAAATTAAGATTTTAATTAAGAGGATGCAGACTGCTTTTATTTATTGCTACCGCATTGCAGTAGCAATAAATTTAAATTATGCACCTTATTTTAAGGATGAAGTTAAGGTTCTTCTTTTAAAGATGGCGCACTGGCGCAGACCCAACTTAAGATGCCGCATTTTTCTTACTCTATCTAAAATTGAAAATGTCTCCAGTTTTTGGCTTTTCAGACAAATCTGATTATCATGAAAAAGTTACGAAATTGCAGGCAAGAATGTTAGCATCTGCAGCGCCCCCAAAAGAAGAATCATAGATGAAGGGACATGAGAATGATTTTCCAATTATGATAAACAAGATGTTATTCATTCCATTCAACAGCCAGTGAATAACCAGTTATCCTTTCAAGGTAGATGGCTCCCTTCCCGTAGACATGTTGGCATCCTCCCACCCCTCTGACTCCTGCACCTGTACTGCAGACCCATCCTGTGCTACAGACCCGGCAGTCGGCAGCACCACTAGTCACCAGCCTGTCCTGTCAGGGTCTACCTGTCCAAAGCCCCCTTGTCCAGAGACTAGTAGAGGGAATGGTGTCTGTATAGACACCAGTACATGTAAAGGAAATGTGGAGGAAAAGTCCCTGGTAGTGAAGAGCAGTGTTCCAAGAAAGCGGGTGCAGCGCAGAGTTGTCCAACAAATCCCAGAGGAGCAACTCAATGACCCCCTCATCAACGATGCAATAAATGTGGGTACGTTCACACTTCACCTGATTTTCATGAAGTAAAGGGAGTGCTTCCAATCCGTGAACCTTTCCAAACGACTCCTATAATTTCTACCAACTGTAAATTATGGAACTGATCTCCATGATGCCAATTGCTAACTTCACCCCAACGTCACAGAGTGGTAAGCACTATGTAGCACTGTGAACTGTCACTGATTTCCCCTTATTATTTCAGAAACTCCCTCCCAACTACAACTTCGAGATCCACAAGAGTATCTGGCGGATCAGGAGTGCTGGAGCCAAGTGTGTGGCATTGCAGTTTCCAGAGGGACTCCTGCTGTACGCCTGTGTGATAGCTGATATCCTAGAGGTGAGGTTGCTCTGATTGGAGAATGAAGGGGCTTGTCACAAGGCATTGTGGTTATCTGTTTAGGTTTATAGTAACCACCTTGTTTTAGTGGATACCTTAGATATATGAATAAACTATTGATGATAATAGCATGAGATTGAAAATGCAGGTGTTCACTGATGCAGAAACACTCATTCTTGGAGATGTCACCTACGGAGCTTGCTGTGTGGACGACTTTACTGCCCGCTCTTTAGGGGCTGACTTCATGATCCACTACGGTCACTCATGCCTAGTGCCCATTGATAGGTTAGTGGGGGATGCATTGATACTTTGATAGGTAAGAGAGGGTTGCATTGACAGGGTAGTGAGCATTGATAGGTTAGTGGGGGTTGCATTGATAGGTAAGAGAGGGTTGCATTGACAGGGTAGTGAGCATTGATAGGTTATTGGGGGTTGGATTGACAGGTTAGTGGGGGGTTGCATCGATAGGTTAGTAGGGGTTACATTGATAGGGTAGTGGGAGGTTGCATTGATTTGGTAGTGGGGATCCATTGATAGGTTGGTAGCAGATGTCCAGTATTATGTGAATTCCACAACCTTGCAAACTACAGGACGAGTATAACAGTCCTGTACGTGTTTGTGGATATTCAGATAGACCCCAAGCACCTCATTGATTCTCTGAAGGTTAACTTTGACAAGAGCAAGAAGATGGCTGTTGTCAGCACTATTCAGTTCCTGAACACTCTGCACAGGTAAAGACAGTTTGATGGAGTATAGTCGCTACTGGTTCAATGCTGACAGCTGAAATACAGCTTATGATTATTAGTTCATTAATATTGTACTGCTGATCAAGTTTACAATTGATTTCAGTTTCGTTGATGTACTGAACAAAGATGGCTGGAACTTGGTGATCCCGCAAGCAAAGCCTCTCTCTCCTGGCGAGGTAATAAGTAATCCGAATTCTTAGATATCTTCTCATCATCCTCTATTTCTTAGGCAGTATTAACCTAAGTTTCTAAAATAAACCATCCCATTTCCCCATCTCACTTCCTTTCTCCGGCAGGTTTTAGGATGCACCTCTCCTCCCCTTGACCCCTCTGTCTCCTGCCTGCTCTACCTAGGAGATGGAAGGTTCCACTTGGAAAGTATAATGATCTCCAACCCCTCCCTCCCCGCCTATAGATACGATCCCTACTCCAAGATCCTGACTCAGGAGCACTACGACCACGCCAAGATGAGGGCCATCAGACACAGGGAGATAGAGAAGGCTGCCCAGGCTGACACGTGGGGCCTGATACTGGGGACGCTGGGTCGTCAAGGCAACCCCTCCATCCTGGCTAACATACAGCAGCAGCTGAGCAAGGCCGGTAAAAAGCACGTGGTGCTGCTAATGTCGGAGATATTCCCAGAGAGACTGGGTCTGCTGAAGGAGGTGGGTGCCTGGGTCCAGGTGGCCTGCCCCAGACTTTCCATAGACTGGGGCTACGCCTTCCCTGCCCCTCTCCTCTCCCCCTACGAGGCGGCAGTGGCGCTCAGGGGCGTGGAGTGGCAGGAAAACTACCCCATGGACTTCTACAGCAACGACTCTCTGGGGGCGTGGACCAACAACCACCCTGACAACAAGGCGAAGGTGGTGAGGAGGGGGAAGAAGTGAGGAGAGGGAGAGAAGAGAACTAATGAAGAAGTGAAGTGATAGATGAATGTAGGGATGTTTTGATGTGATCTAAATACATAGGTCATTGTGATCTGTATCAGTGTGATTCAGGCTAATAGTGGAGTAATTTATTCATCTTTCTTTGTTTCACTGAAATTGTGAAATATGGCACAATTAATGTATTTTTCTCTAGCCATGGTCATTCTATTCAATGGAAATTATGGATTTGAGCTTCATTCCTTCTTCTAAATCGCTTTTAGGCGCGATTTTGTCATTCAATAAAGTTTAAATCAGTGATAAACTAATATGTACCTTGTCTCCATTAACTTCTAACAGGAATTATTATTTACTTCTTAGTTCTGTGTTTTGTAAACGGGTTGTGTTTGTAGAATGGCTTCTGAAGAAGTTATTAAAGTGGAGGACGTTCATTTGGAGGAAAATCTGGAGGGAGAGAAGGAAGAGAAGGAGGAGCTAGTCTGCCCTTTCTCTCTCAAGCGTTAGTTTCACACCAACACGCCTACCTATGCATGCTTTCCTCTTTATTCCCACCATGCTTTTCAACAATACCTAAAGTGGTATTAATTGAAACAACTATATAAGATATTTCTACATTTGACCAATTTCGCAGACATGTTGCACCTTGTGGAGTGATTGAGAAGGATATCTATATCCCTTAAAGCCTTATAATGAACTAAACGAACTATTATCCCGGTAGTGCTGAAGGACATAAAGGAGTATCAGAACCTGCACGGATTGAAGCATGACGATTTCCAGAGGTACCGGCAGTACTGCACTCGCAGACTAAACCGACTTTATAAAGGTAATATGGCATACATAAATAATACAAACCTGGGGTTATTGCAGAATATCCCCCTTTAAAATGATTCTGAGTTCTGAGTCTCTTTTCTTGCAGAATATTCTCTCTGAATATCCCAGGACTCAAGTTCCTGCACGGCAGTAAGAAGTTCAGCAATAAGAAGATCACCCCTGAGCTCTTTGTCAAAGACATCCGCTACATGTACATCATCCTCATTCGCGCTGAGAGGGCCTGGGCTTACGCCATGGACCTCAAACAATTCGCAAACACCGAACCTAGGAAACAGGTAGTGAAGCCTAAGAAACAGGTACTGTAACCTAGCAAACAGGTAGTGTAACCTAGGAAGCATGTAGTTCAGCCTAGGAAGCAGGTTGTGTAGCCTAGGAAACAGGTTGTGTAGCCTAGGAAACAGGTTGTGTAGCCTAGGAAACAGGTAGTGTAACCTAGGAAGCATGTAGTTCAGCCTAGGAAACATGTTGTGTAGCCTAGGAAACAGGTTGTGTAGCCTAGGAAACAGGTAGTGTAACCTAGGAAACAGGTTGTGTAGCCTAGGAAACAGGTAGTGTAACCTAGGAAACAGGAAGTGTAACCTAGGAAACAGGTTGTGTAGCCTAGGAAACAGGTAGCCTATGTCAGAGTATCTGCAGATAACACGCTCCTCACAGGTGCATCTCATTCACAAGCTGAAGAAGGCGGTGCTGTACGCGGCTGAGCTGGAAAAGAACTGTGTAACTCTCAAGTGTGACACCACCACCCAGTTAGAAGCCAAGGCTTACCACCACTACATGGCAGGCATGCTGCTCTTCGAACAAACGCACTGGCAGAGGGCAGTGATATCCCTCACTGCCGCGCAGAAGATATACAACAAACTAGCAGGTTAGAGGGCGGTGATATCTGCTTCAACCCTGAATCTAGCTCATAATTATCTTAAATGAAACTAGAATTCCTGTTCGATGACATGTTAAAGTTTAGTGTGATTGATTAATGAGGAGACATGCTTTAACCGCCTCCCCTCAGAAGCAGTGCTGAAACCACCTTCCCTCAGAAGCAGTGGAGGACGGGGCGTTGTACCGAGAGAAGCACGCGGAGATGAGTCCTAAAGTTCAGTACTGTCTCTACAACATCCAGAGCTCGGGAGGTTTGGGGGCGGCGCCCCCTGGCGAGGAGGGGCTAATGGAGGAGCTGGACAGTATCATCGCTAGCAAAGCTACTGCTGTAGCAGCTAGTACAGGTTAGTAGGTTAGGTATCATCGCTAGCAAGGCTACTGCTGTAGCAGCCAGTACAGGTTAGAAGTGGTAATTTGACCAGAGCTAGAAATATAACAATCTTAAGTTGTTTGTTTGAAGTAAAGTAGTTTGTTTGAAGTTTTAATGGTAAGCATTCCAGTGAGGGAGGTGAAGTGGGAGGGCAAGTGTTTCACGATATCCGATGACGAGGTTAAGATCCAGTTCGTTCAGATGGAGGACAACATTCAACTTGCAACGGTGAGCTGCTACACACATTACCCACTATATAAACTATACAAGTATACCCACTGACTATAGCACGAAGTAAAACCAGCGAGTTACAACTCAGGGTTTAGGGGGGGTCACCCCCCTGAACCCCTCATCTCTGATCTCAGGTTATCTCTCAGGGGTGTTCCAAGTCAGGGTTTAGATCTCTCAGGGGTTTAACTTAGGGTTCAAATCTCTCAGGGTTTTAACTCAGCGTATCTCTCAGGGGTGTTCGGACGCAGACCAGCGACTAGAGTTGTACGAGGAGATAATATCTTCCTGCAGAGACATCTCTCAGAAACTGAGGAAGAGTAATGTCCCTGAAGATCCAGCCACAGACTACTTCAACTATCTCAGGATCACCATCACTATAGAACGCTTCCTAGCCATGGCTAAACAGGTACATTAGTCTGTCATTCAAACTGTGCAATGCTTTGATGTTTCACAAGTATTGACCAAGATTAATTAAAACACGGCATTGCCTGACAGGAGCCTCAGTATTACGAATGGTTCGTGTTATCAGGTTACAGACAAGTTGAGTGGTGTGGTAGAGACCCGGCCTGGGACTAAGGTAGCCCGCCCTGAGGACCTGGTGCGACTGTACGACATCATCCTACAGAACTACGCGGATCTCAGGGATATCCCATCCCTAGATAGGGACGGAGATATCTACGAAGGGATAGACGTCAACACTAAGTTCTACAGGACCAAGAGGTGTGTAGTGGGGGTGGTAGGGAGTGGTAGGAGGTGGGGTGGAGGGGGAGTGGTAGGAGGTGGGGGGTAAAGGGGAGTGGTAGGAGGGATATCCCTTCTCTAGATAGGGACGGAGATATCTACGAAGGGATAGACGTCAACACTAAGTTCTACAGGACCAAGAGGTGTGTAGTGGGGGTGGTAGGGAGTGGTAGGAGGTGGGGTGGAGGGGGAGTGGTAGGAGGTGGGGGGTAAAGGGGAGTGGTAGCGGGATATCCCATCCCTGGATAGGGACGGGGATATCTACGAAGGGATAGACGTCAACACTAAGTTCTACAGGACCAAGAGGTGTGTAGTGGGGGGAGGGGTAGGAGGGGGACGATAAAGGGGGAGTAGTAAGATTTATCACATCTATATAATCCCTCATGCGCTGATTATTCTTTTAGATGCTATATTGCACACTATTTGAAAGTAGTTTTACGACGTGATGAACTAGAATGCATTTACTTTATTAATTATCTAGAACATAACTACTTTATCATCTCGAATATATCCCCAGGTGTTTCTACATAGCCGAATGTCATCTTGCCCAGAGTAACTGGCTAAACGCTATCGTGCTCTATGATAAATGTAAAGAGCACATCACTGACACAACTGAGGCTGCCAACGCTACTAAAGTTAGAAACCTTCAGGTAACTCCTTGTTTATTCATATTGATCAATCTACTAATCATGCTCGTGTTCTTAATACCATGTTACCTATACACTTCTCTACTTTTTTAATGCTGAGTGAAACGTGTGGCTGCATAGGCTTGAGATACCTAGGTATTTTCACCCGTGACTCAGTGGGAATGGCAGGGAATCGAATCCGGGAATGTTCGATCACGAGGCAGACCAGATAACAATACACCAACTGACCACAACTTCCCTTGTTACAGGGACTAAAAGACGACCTGCAAGCGCTAGACAAACAAATACACAGTCAGCGCTGCTCTGCGCACGCCTCCGCCTTCCTACAGACCCAACTAGTGGACACAGAGATGAAGGAAATAGTAGCAGCCGACAAGGAAAAGGTGAGCTGGTCATAAATAGCGCAGTGGTTTCATTTCATACATAGATACTATTAATATGTTACTAAATTCCAGCTTTGGTTAATAAGGTATAAAATTTGTGTTTAAAAACGCACCCTTTGGTTCGTATTCATACTAAACTTAAATCATGTTCAGTTGCTAAGCGACAACTTAGACGAATTCAAGCTCTACACGAAAGCTGAAGACTTGCCTACAATCGCAAAGTTACCACCAGATTTCCGCACAATTCCTTGCAAACCGCTGTTCTTTGATATCTCCCTCAATCACATAGGTACGTTAAACCACATTATAGGTACGTTAAATCACATAGGTACGTTACATCACATAGGTACGATGTTAAAAGTTGTGAGAATTCAGATAAATGGTAGCAGCGAGAAAATCAACCAATATGCCGACGCACGTCGCAAGTGTCGATTTAGTGTCGATTGCCATTTTTTGTTTCATAAAAAGTTAACGTAATTTCATGTTCAGAGTTCCCAGACCTCGACGAGCGAGTAGAGAAAGAGGCCTCGGGTCTGTCGTCGTTCACTAAGTGGATTTGGGGACGGTAGATTGACAGTTATTGTTTACATTGTGTATCGTAATGTGGGTAAATAGATAGCTCTTCTAATAAATAGATAATTAAGATTATTGATTACATGACATATTATTTAATTGATGGTCAATTCATATTTTATTGTGGTATTCATTTCAATCGTGTTTCAATCACCAATCGGTCACTCTTTTAGATTACGTAAACGTAAGCCGCAATGTTTCCATGATGATGCGAATTTTCACTGCCACAACAGTACTGAGCCGCGCATTCGCGCGCGCGCGGCTCTCATATTACGACATTTTCTGAATTTTTGCAAAACACTCAAGTTTAATTGCTATTAAATGTGTGATGTGTCTTCTAAGGTCGAAAGGACATGTAGAAAAACAACATTTCCCATCTCCCAAGTTTGCATTGTTGTCTCTACCTACAAGAATTATCATTTTTGCTATACCTCTTCAATGATTGAAACCATGATATGCAATTCAAAGCTATGAGGTTTCTTTTTTGAGCCCCTGTACCAGCCCTTTCGACCTATGATTACACATACCAGTAATCACCTTCCGTGGGTTAACTTCATACATTTTGACTAGGGTGATGTCATTGAACACTGCCTCCAATGGACCTGGGCGTCTCTTGCTGATCCCTGGAGAAAGGTAAGGGAATAATCCTGTTATTTGAACGTCACTCTCTTCAACTTCTTATCAAAGGAATCGTTCAGAATTGGCAAGTTGTATAAATAGGATCTATTTGGATGTGCTGAAAGGATCTTATCATCGCAGGGTGATAAGCAGGAGTAAGGACTCTGAGATGAACATCAACGGTAACAACCTCCCAACTAAACTGCTGAAGAAAGCGTCTGGTGAGGTCTACTTGACCACTAGAAGGTTCATATTCCTGTGCAGTGACAACAAGGACCTCCATTCTTTCTCAGGAGACTTTGCTTCTCTCTCCAGCATTGAGGTAAGGGACACATTGCCTAAATCTGGGGTTTTTAAGGTGACAATTTAAATTGCAGTGTACAATGTACACAGCAGTGTAGAATGCACATTGCCGTATACAATTTACATTACGGTGTACATTACAATGTACATTGGACATTTCCAGTGTATAATGTACATGACAAACTTTGTCTCAGGTGGAGCAGCCCATATTCGGAGCTAACTGCGTGAAGTTCATAATCCGAGCTGAGCCGGGCGGTGGTTGGGAGGGAACAGCGAAACTGAAGCTGACTTTCAGTGCAGGGGGAGCTATCCAGTTCGGGAAACATCTTCTCCGCATGCACAGAGGTTAGGGCTTTCCTGCGCTCTTCAAGCACACAACTCATTTACTCAGCACAATTCTACAGCCCCACAACCCCAACTCACTTATCTCTACATCCCAACTCCCTAATTCTAAAACCCCAACTCTACGACCTGTGTAGTTCTGTTGCCCCTTCATTTCAGGTGGTCCTGCCCCTGCCGAGCTGCCCCCCTCCTACGAATCGTTTGACTACAACCCCTACGGTGCCGCCCCCTCCCCCTACCCAGGGTATGGGCCGCCTCCCGCTCCGGGTTACGGACCGCCCCCGCGCCGGGCTACGGACCGCCCCCCGCCGGGTGAGATATTCTCAGTTTCTGGTGATGCTTCTTCAATCATCATAATTTTCATTTGAATGTACTCTGGGCTGTTTGTTTTCACGATCAATTGTTGCTCACCCTGCTCATTGACTCGCATTTCCCAGATTCTATCCCCCGGGGCCCGGTCCCAGTGGTGCTGGATACGCCCCTCCGACTGACGCCCGCCCCTTCCCCGGCTACCCGCCCGCTGGAGTATACCCGCCCCCAGGCGGGGCGGCACCCTACCCGCCCGCAGGTGGCGCGGCACCCTACCCGCCCCCAGGCGGGGCTGCACCCTATCCGCCCCCAGGCGGGGCAGCACCCTACCCGCCCCCAGGCGGGGCGGCACCCTACCCTCCCCCAGGCGGGCGGCGCCCCTGCCTACCGCCCCCAGGCGGTGCGGTAAGCTGATTCTCTGGGCGGCTCCCTACCCGCAGCCGCCCGGATACGGCGTTCCTGGTGGCATGCCCTTTCGCTGCTGTATCCCCGCCGAGCCTTATGGTGCCCTATTTTCCTATTCCCTCATTTTAGTACGATGCCATATTGGGGAATCTCTGGAAATAATTCTTCTGTCTGTGTAACTGTTGATATGGAGAACCTGTGCCCTTTTGTCCTTTCCGTATCTCTCAATTCAGATGCCTTGCCCAGTGCTCTCATTTCCTATAACCTATTCCCTCATTTCAGTACGATGCCCTATTGTCCCCCTCATTTCAATACCATGCCCTAGTGTCCCCCTCATTTCAGTACGATGTCCTATTGTCCCCCTCATTTCAGTACGATGCGAGTGAAGTGAGCACTGCAGCCGCGCAGCCTGGACCGTCCCACAATGCTGCTGCAGGGCAAGCGATGTACAACGAAAACAACAACACCGCTTACCTCAACGACAACGTAAGTTACACCTGCTCTGATGAGGTCATCTATTCACTGTGATAAGCCATAGTGATCACGTGACCCAAGGTCATTGATACTTCTGAGTCATTTCTATGAACTATGGGGTGGGGAGGCAGGAGCAACTGCTAACATTGTTCCCTGTCTAGAACGGTTCTAAGAGTAATGACTTGTTGTGTAATAGAGTAACTTGTGTCAGAGTCTCTAGTCTTCCTTTGCTGCTGTATAGAACCTCTGCTTTAAGACCGCATATAAAGCCATATACAGAGGTTTAATGTTTATCTAAAGTTCTGATAATAACGTCATCAACACACAATTATAACACCCTGATAATAACGTCATCAACTCACCATTCTAACCCCTGACGATGACGTCATCAGCACACCATTCTAACCCCTTATAATGACATCATCAGGCCTCAAAGAGCAGTGCGCCGCCCTTCGAAGACGAGGACAAGAAGACAAAGTAAACTGCTTTCTACTGAGCAGTAGATTATTTACTGCTCCTAGAACTACCCTCTGTCTGAAGCTACTGCCAACTGGGCAGCACCAAAATGAAAGGTACAAAAAGGTGTTTTTGTTAAAATGAACATGTTCAAATTGACATGGGTTTATGATTTTGCTGTTGCTTATCAAATCAGGTTTTTCCTGAACATTTGCAATGGATGTGAACGTTATAATTTTCTTACGTCAGTGACCTGTTATCACGAGGTAATCAGGAGGTTATAGAGTTTTTCCCATGAAACATTTTATTTGAAATTGAAGTTGCAATGAGTTATCATTTAAAAGTAATTGGAATTGATTTTTTTATTGTAATTAAGTTTTAGTCTAAGATATTTTTCAATTGTATTTAATTTTATGTTTGATTAAATCAGAAATCTATAAGAATTTACGATCCACTTTAAGAATATGTTTCTAATTTTACTATCTTGTTGCTTGTTGACTCAGAAAAATACACACTGAATGCTTTACTCATTTCTGATCATTCGTGACCATTAGTCTTCTCTTCTTATCGGTTTCTTCAATTCCACTTTTTATAATCTTGTCGATTAAGATAAGTCAACCTAGTGTCCGTAGAGGGGCATGGGAAAGTCAGGATGTGTGAAGTTGGAGTAGTCTGCCAGTGCGAAATCCGCTTGAAACAGGCTATGTATCCTGTCCACCAAGGTGCTGTTCAGTTCCGAGAACCACTCCCTCGCAAGAAGCGTAGTTCTGTGTGTCCGAGGGTCAGAGGCTCGGGTTCCGAAATGAGTCGGCTCGCTAAGGTTGAGGGCCCGCCACACCTCGCTCCTCATTTCATCAGAGCACTCCAAAGGGACAATAAAGTCGTATTGGGTGTCTGACTGGGCCAATATCTGGTGCTGCGGACTGAAGTGGAAGTCCACCTGGCCCTGTTTGATGAGAATCCACTTCAGAAAGTCCTCGAAAGAGGGGTGGTAGTCTGACTGCGGCGCCGTGGTATCCGGGATTTCAATGGCAAACAAGCGCCGCATTTCTTTGATGGATTTCCAAGCGTTTCTGTACTTTGAGTAGTTCTCTATGGAGAGTTTGTCCACGTATCCTGACACGAGTCTCACCCAGGGGTTCCTGATGACCACGATGCTGGTGTAAGGGCTGGAGGGTTCCTGTCTCCTGTAAATCAGCCTGTGTCGGTTCATCAGGGTCTCGTGTATCCAGTCTAGGTCCTTCTCCTGCTCGGGAGGTGTCTTGAGGGTGCCCTCTGCGCGCAGCAGAGCTGCCACCCAGTTAGTGCTCCCAGCTTTGGGAATGATAGTGAGTCTGGTGTGTAGTTTGGGGAAGTAGAGGTTCAGGTATTTCCACTTCCATTGCAGCCACTGTGCTGCGCCGGCGTCAAGGATAACCTCACTGCGTCTACTGATCTCCATGCTCCTAGAGAATTGCTTCTGTAGCCACGTCTGCGGGGGCACTACGGCCGGCGGCAGAGTTCCCGTGGGGGCTCCCTCTGTTGCATTTATCATTTGGTATTTCTCGCTGTGTTTTGTGCTACTGTATAAAATATGAAACCAAGGCACTGCCCATATCACAACCACTACTAACAGGAGTTTCGAGGCTTTGAATACTAGGCGATGTTTGAAAATGAAAGGACAACGCATTCTGTCCATCTGACCTGAAAAATCGTGGAAACTTATGTTATCAAAAAATCATCGTGAGTTCTTCGAAGGAGGCAATCATTCAGCAAACGTCAACAGCATGAGAATTTGTAATGTACTGAAGGCTTATGAATTGCAATACGAGAGGACTACTGTGGCCTTCCTTAAAATTTAAAAAGTCTTCAGTCTTGCTTCTTCCAAGGGTTCCATCTCGATGAAACCAATTATAAACTGATATATTGTATTTGATTATTGCATTTATATTTTAATCATTTTGTTATCATTGATAAAGTGTGATTCAAGAAAGTTCAACGTTACTGTTATTCTATTAGTAGTGTTACTAACCTAATGATAATAATTGCCAAATAATAACCAAAGCAATTAGTAAAATCTCAAATAAAATAAGCACAACTTGATTATCACAAAAGATGTTTAGTTAGCCGTTTAGTTTTCACAGAAACTGAAAGTAAAGTTGTGGCACACACAATCACCATACTTTAACTATAGCTCTCTTTAACACGTTCCAATTTATGTAAATGTGCTTTTAAGTTAAACAAACTTTGGTTATGATGCGGCCCTTTACCATTGTCTACAATTTACTTTATTAGTCACTGTCAGTGACCAGATCATTGGCTAAAATTGACAAAGGCACACTGACCGGATGGCACGAGCCTGTGGGCTCCCAATTGTGCCCGTGATGTGCTCATCTCACTAGACACAATTGGAAGCCCACTGCAAACTTTCAAAGCATGATTTTTGATGTAAATTTTCATGCATTTCTCAAAGCAAATTATCCATATCCAATTCCAATGTGGATTAGAATTGGCTATAGAAAATTTTTCTGAGAAATATATGGACATTTACATCGAAAATCATGATTTGAAAATTTGCAGTGGGCTTCGAATTTCGTCTGAGATGCGCGCGCACCTTTTCCGAGTGCGTGCGCACCTTTTCCGAGTGCACGATCGCCTTTTTGTGAGTATGCGCGCACTTTTTTTCAGTGTGCGCGCACCTTTTGTGAGTGCGCGCGCGTGTTTTGTGGGTGAGTGCGCGCGCATCATTTGTGTGTGCGCACGCATCTTTTTTGAGTGCTTGCGCATCTTTTCTGAGTACTTCCTAAGCCCGCATCTTTTGAGTGCGCGCGCATCTTTGACGCCGCGCAACTTTTGAGTGCAGGGCATCTTTTGAGTACGCGCGCAATGCGCATCTTTTCTGGGTACGCGCGCAATGCGCACCTTTTCAGCTTTTCTGGGTACGCGCGCAATGCGCATCTTTTCTGAGTACGCGCGCATCTTTTCTGAGTGCGCGCGCATCTTTTCTGAGTGCGCGCGCATCTTTTCTGAGTGCGCGCGCATCTTTTCTGAGTGCGCGCGCATCTTTTCTGAGTGCGCGCGCACCTTTTCTGAAAGTGCGCGAGCATTTTTTTTTTTATTGCGCACAAACACGTATACCCCTTTTTTGAGTGCGCGAAACGCGCGGCGCGTACACACACCGATGCGGGCTTAGGAACAATTTGACATCGTGCACACCTAGACTTGGCCTTTTCTAGTTTTTACATAATATGTGAACTGTTCAACGATCCCTGATGAATATTTTGCAGTAAATGTTTGTATCACTGACATTCGACCTCAAGAGGTGTCGAGCTTTGATTACGTTTTGCTTAAAGGGGGAGGGAGGGGGTTGAAATGGCCAAAAATTTATTACATAATATGTGAACTGTTCAACGATTCCTGATATATATTTTACAGTAAATGTTTGTATCACTGACATAGTGATGCTTACGTGTATATGTGCACATGGATTGATCAAAAGACCCGTTGAAAAGATGGTTTTTCAATCGATCGATCCAGGTTGTCAGACAAACTTAAATTCTCTAATTGGGTTGATTTCCTTAGGGATTGTTCACATATTTTGACTGACTGGCCAGGGGCCAAGTTTTTGTTAAAAAATGAAATCAATGTTTGAGTAGTTTTCCTCAGCCTCCACTAGGCTTCATTCAGCCTCAGCACTGAGTGGAGCCTAACTGGGCACTGAGTGGAGCCTAATTTGGCACTGAGTGGAGCCTAACAGATGCTGAGTGGAGCCTAGTGGAGGCTGAGTTGAGATTTGTGGTGCCAAGTGGAGCCTAGTGGATGCTGAGTGGAGTCTGAGTGGTGGTTTGTGGTGTCTAGTGGAGCCTAGTGGATGCTGAGTGGAAGACTGGAAGCCAAATAAAGACCAGTGGAAGCTTAGTGGAATCTAGTGGGGGCTGAGTGGAGGCTGAATGGAGCCTAGTGGAGGCTGAAGTGAGCCTACTTTAGTGGGGGCTGAGTGGAGGCTGAGTGGAGGCTGAGTGGAGATTACTGGATGCTGAGTGGAGGCTGAATGGAGTTTAGTGGAGCCTAGTCAAGGCTGAGTGGAGCCCAGTGGAGGCTGTGTTGAGCCTTGTGGAGGCTGAGTTGTGCCTAGTGGAGGCTGAATGGAGCCTAGTGGAAGCTGAATGAGGCCAAGTGGAGGCTAAATGGAGCCTAGTGGAGGATGAGTGGAGCCTAGTGGAGGATGAGTGGTGCCTTATACTAGCTTGAGGTAAGGGTTTTGGTTAGGGTAATAATGAGGTTTAGGAAACAACAATATTGAGGTTTTGGTCTGTGATGTCAATCAGCCAGAGTTATATGGGACACATACCAAATTGATTTGAGAAAACGAGCATAAAAACAAAAGATTTTGAATTAAAATTCAGACTTCTGGAGGGGGTATTCCAGGTTGGCAAACATAATACTATGCAGCATTTGGTCATAAAATTGAAATAAGGTGTAATTAGAACTTTCAACCTTGGTTTCTACCTTAATTGGGTGATACTCAAATAGTATATAAGATTTGATGTGGTACCTCAAATGTCCTATGACAAAGATCCCTCCCTCCCTCCCCTGCAAGTATCGAAATGCAAAGGCTCCTTCCTCCACTTGGACGTCCAGTTTGAAAAGTTTAAAAACTGTGGAATTATTTGTGAAAATACCAACAAATCCGTATTCCGTCAAAATTGCCAAAAATTTGGATGTCTGCATTTGGCCAAACATCAACCCCCCCCCCTGTCTGAAAAAATCTCCATTGACTATCCCTCAATGAGGACATCCTTCATGAATGCCCCTTATGGGTCCATTCAAATTTCAGTTGTATGGGGCATGTATATCACATTGGGTGATCAAATAGAATTGGTAGATTGATCAACTTCATTGGTATTCAGTCATTTTGGACATTTGGCTCGACACTTTTTAGGGTCAATGAAGGAGATGAATTCAAAGTGAGTTTGATAGACTGACCTGTTTTACACAAACAGAATATAATATTGCTCATTTAAACAGTAAAAAAACACTATAGTTGTTCAAATGGGGTTGATCGATTGACCAATTCTATTTGATCACCTGATGTGCTATACATGCCCCTACCTAGTATTTTGAATAAATTATTACCTATTCAACTCATTTGAGATGTTTATTTTGGGAGCAGCACCAAAAGTCATAGGAGGTATCTCAGCTATTGCAGCAAGTTGCATCACATGCTTACAGGTTTTTGCATCTTATATAATTTTGTCTTTTTATGTTATTGCTCATCACAAAAAACACAGTAATGAAATCAAACCTGTGTACTATGTACCACTATTCTACTGTCACTTTCAAGGGAAATATGTGTTCTTCAGGAACTCTTAGTGTATTATATGGTGTCATAGTGATATGATTTGAAAATTCTAATCTAAAAGCAGTGTCTTAGTCCTGGTAAAATGGCCACAGTCGGTTTTATCAACCAGGCCGGTGGCAGCCATGCTGAGCAATGGAGACTATCCCTAGTACGCGAGGCTTAGGATGTGAACTCCTGGGTGGTTTTAGGCCACCCGACTGCCGGAGATATCCTGGGCTGAGAGCAGCCCACCAGTCCAGGACCTCACTGGACCAGCAAGCTACCAACACCCGGTGGCTTCAAACTGACTGCAAAGCAAGTCAGGGCTTACCTGCAGATTTAGTTGGGGAGGTGGCTATGTGCCACCTCCCTTCGTCTAGATGGGTCACAGAGAGGTCTGACCCAGCCAGACTGTGTAAATAATTTTCCCATCGATTGGGATTTAACTGGGTTCAATGGGCAAAGCTCTGTTCCAGGCAGCATAGTTGTCGTTATTGTTGTCGTTGTTGTGGCTGCATTTGTTGTTGTTGTTGTTACCTACCTCTTGGTCGTTATAACGTCATTGACAATTAATCTAAAAGCAGTGTATAATGTATATGCATGTATCTTATGATTAGACAATATTTTGCGGCAGAAAATCAAGTGACACACTTCACACGTCAAATGAATCGATACAAACTGTACAAATATCTATGGAATACCTTAGACCTATTGAACTTTTTTGATTTCATGGAAAAAATGAACAAGGTAAATGAAGATCAAAAGACAACAATACATAAAGCAAAGAAAGAGCTATTAATAACAAATTTTAATCCATAAAATGCAGTGGCTAGATTCAATTTGGGCATTGGGAAAAGCTCAATTATGTTATTCAGCTCTAAAAATTTCATGATTTTGAGTTCATCATTCATGAAATGTGTCCAGAAAAGCTTACTTCGACATTTCGTTCGGATTTAAGCTTTTTTCGATTTCTTATTCGGAAATTTGACTGGGAATTTATAATTTATTCCCCTGGGATGATAACGGCAAATCTTTTCATCGATCGATACATTTGGTGAAAATTCCCAGACTGAAAACAGCAAAGCTAGCCGATTATTACAGGAAAAAGCTGAGTGCCTGTCAGGAACTGTGTGAAGCAATTTATAATAGATTTGAATAAAGGAAATAAATCAGATTGAAGCGAGGTACTAAATATCATTTATTATTAGGAAATTACACATATAAATTGACCAAATGTTTATTTTGTTGTTGCAGCTTCTACAACCTCTCCCTACTACTGACATTTCAGATCTACCAGCACCTGCAGCACTACTTCTGCCCAGCAGAGCAAAGGTGGATAATCAGGATCCTGTGCATTGTGCCCATCTACGCCCTGACCTCCTGGTGCAGCCTCATGTACTGGCAGTTCAGCATTTACTTCGACAGCATCAGGGACGTCTACGAAGGTAAGCGTTGCTGGCAGTTCAGCATTTACTTCGACAGCATAAGGGACGTCTACGAAGGTAAGCGTTGCTGGCAGTTCAGCATTTACTTCGACAGCATCAGGGACGTCTACGAAGGTAAGCGTTGCTGGCAGTTCAGCATTTACTTCGACAGCATAAGGGACGTCTACGAAGGTAAGCGTTGCTTGCTTGTAAAGGGTTTACAGTTTGAATTGCATCTCATGCATGTATAATTATCGAGCAGGTTTTTCTAAGTAAGGAAGTCAGATACTGTACAATGGATCGAATTTCAGAAATGATTTCAGGAAGATATTAAAGATCACCAAATTCAATGGTGCCAGCTAATATGGTGATTAAAAAGTAAACCAGAGTTAACATGTATACACCTAACACCTCTTGATTTGATACATGAGACAACATTTCAGCATTTGTGATCTACAACTTCCTGTGCCTGTGTTATGAGTACATTGGCGGAGAGAACTGTATCCTCAATGAAATCCAGGGAAAGGAGCTGCCTAGATCCTGGATACATATGACTTGTTGCCTACCCAAAATACACTACGATATTCAGGTATTTCACTGACTTGTTGTCTACCTAAAATACACTACGATATTCAGGTATTTCACTTCATTCACTCATTCACTCTTCTGCGACTTTGTTCAATAATTTTATACCTACTGTAAAAATTTACAGTAATATTCTGCCCCTAAATAACCGGTCCAAAATAACGGCCAAACGGAATTTACCAATTTCGTCAATTAGCTCGACGAGGCGAAACGACTAAGATCTGGAATACAACCAATTTGAGATATGCCTGATTGAAGTTTCGACGGAATAAATTGAATTCCAGAACTTTTCCAGTCGTTTCACTTTGTCGAGCGAAGAAGAGAATAGTAGAATACTGAAAATGATTCATTCATTGATTACTGACAATGAATATTTGACCTTATACCTGCTACAGTACTCGTGAATCATCCTTACTCCTCTGTCTATTACTCTTCATATTTCACTGCTTGTAGCGATCCACTGCACTGTGTTTCCAATGGATCGTATTTTCAATGATAAAACTGATTGATATTCAGGGAATTGTGGGTACACGTGTTCAATGTTTTTTGATTTCCAATGACTGGGAAAGTGTTGGTTGATTGATTCCCTCCTTTCAGTTTCTGCGGTTTTGCAAGCAGTGCACACTGCAGTTCTGTGCCGTGAAACCCGTAGTAGCACTCATTACAATTATTCTGGAAGCAGAGGGCAAATTCCACGAAAACAACCTCAGTCCGAAGTAATTTCTTTTGATTTCTTTTGATTTCTTTTGATTTCTTTTGATTTCTTTTGATTTCTTTTGATTTCTTTTGATTTCTTTTGATTTCTTTTGATTTCTTTTGATTTGCATGAAATGCATGTTTGTGTTACATGTGAGATATCTGATTCTCTTTATGTGAGATCCCTTGCATGTAAACTATACAGTATTCACATTGGAGAAAAACATGTGATGCAGTAGGCCATTAATACACAAAATACATGTTTATCGTGTACACTGTATGAATACATGATACATCTCAATTCCTCGTTTCTTTATTAGGTGTACTGGGTGTCCCAAGAAAACGTTGCAAGTTCATTTCACAAAGGAATTCTATTAGCAGAAAATAGGTTGGGTTAGGTTGGGTTACTTTTTGTGGCACCCAGTACTTCACGCATAACTCTCAGTTTCTCTTGAACGTCGCTTCTGTTCCCCGAATTTCCTAACATTGAAGTCTGCTCAGGTACGGTTATCTGTATGTTACCATTATCTACAACATAAGCGTGACAATGGCGCTCTATGCCTTAGTTCTCTTCTACGTGGCTACTAAGGACATCCTTCGACCTCACGACCCTGTCATAAAGTTCTTCATGGTCAAAGCTATCATATTCGCTTCTTTCTGGCAAGGTAAATTAGCAGCAGTTGAATCATTGGCGTTATTATAATTTGCTGGTTTGTACAGTTACCAACAGATTTCATCGATCAGCTTTTTCAATTTCAATTAGCTATTGTAGTTGATATGACCCAAGCCTATCCTCATTTTCTGGCCGCCTATAGGCGCTGATCAGCGCTGATCAGCGCTGATCGGGCCCTATAAGCGCTGATCAGCGACACCGCCGATTACCGCTGATCAGCGCCGATCGGAAAATTTTAAATTCTCATCGGCGGTCGTCGACGCTGATCAGCGCCTATCGGTGGTGAATCGGCGCTATCAGCACCGATTGCGAAGTTAACATCTGCCAGAATTCTCTTAAATAGCAGCTTGGCACAATTGCGATTTCGGTCGCACTGATTGAGACTAAATTTAGGTACTTTGCGTATGGCGCGAAGACTCGTAAAAAGACGCGAACGCGCGACAGATCGAGTTAAAGCGCGCGCTAGCTAAATCAGCGTGCGCGCAACTGGTGATGCATCTGTCGGCAACGCCAGATCAGATGGCAGTTCTCGAGCAAACAGAACCCGCCATCAAGTTTCAGCTATGGTTCCCAGTCTAGAAGGGATGTGCTTCTCATAGTCACCCAGGTCCGATTCCCACCTTCCCCAATCCCGGGGTTTCTATAGCAACTCTGACGTCCCCACTTTTCAGGCGTTCTGCTGTCTTTTCTAGAGCTGGTTAATGTGATAAAGCAGACGACGAACTCAGCTGATACTGAAGTCATAACCACTGGACAGATATCAGCGAGCTATCAGAACTTCCTGATTTGTGTGGAAATGCTCATATCCGCACTGCTTCTGAGGGTCGCATTCCCTTACGCAATCTATGATAAGGTACACGCTATCTTTTGAGGGAACCTATGACAAGGTACCCTCCTCTTTTTCCATTTGTCAATGTTCAGTGATATTCCCTCTTATGTTGTTCCTCCAATAAGTGTGGTTGCGCCCGGTTGCATGTACTGACCGTATCCTCACAGCACGAGTCCTCGGCCCGACAAACGCTGAGCACCAACATACGGGATACACTCAACCCCAAGTACATGGTTAACGATTACATCCACAACTTTTCTAGCACCTACAAGTCCTACGCGTTAGGCAACCAGGTAACCCCTACTTTACCTTCCAAGTGGTACATTCCTCAACTCTTTCTGTACATTCTTACCAAATACTTGCCGAATGCCCATGACTATTTCTAACGATTACTAGAAATCCTTGCAGAGTGCCAATGACGAAAGTGACTCGGAGCCGCGCCCGCTCCGTTTAGAAACGCCTGAGAGTTTGGAGGAGGGTTACCATGACGACCAGAGGTACGCGAGTGGGGGAGGGGGAGAACTAGAAGGCGAGTGGGGGAGTGGGAGGGAGGTGCTCGTCAGTCACGACGAGCTGGACCTCTCCTCACCCCGGTGAGATGTCACGTGACACATCGCGTGACAGGTCACGTGTGCTGATATACTCGCCTAAAGAACTGTAGGTATGGATCAGATGAGGAATGACTGCGGACTGTTCTCCTCAAGACTTGTTAATGGTTTAAGTGTGATGCTAGGTAAAGTTGGAGTCAGTGACTTCTGTATGTTTTAGTTGACCTGTGGCAGTCCCTGCATGCCACATGGAATGGGAACTGTACGAGAATAACACACTGCGAACCACCAGGTTTTATTATTGCCGGTGCTGGTACGCTCTTTTGAATTATTTTTGTTTATTTTGAATTAAATTATGGCAAATGTTCATGATTCCACCCTGGACTACAAAATGTCTGGAGCTGTTGCAATTTGAAAACAGATTTGACCAGGTGTATGGTTACGGTGGCGTGTCCAACTCCTACGTGCGCGGATTTTTCATTGTTCATGCGCGGCGTAATTGTGGGTGTCTCATGATAAAGCTGCGCACGTAGGAGTTCGACACGCTCCAGTGAGGCATAGTAAATGGACGGATCCAATGTTCAGAATTAAAGATTAGCCTACAGGATCAGAAACGGGGTGCCTTATTTTCATACTGTTCCTGTAAACTGAGCATTTTTCTTGTACACCGCGCATTGCTACTGTACATTGTAGAGGTCCTTTATACTGCACAGTGTAAAGTTTTATTGTCCAGTGCACAGTGTTCCTGTACACTATACAGTGTTCCTGTACACTATACAGTGTTCCTGTACACTGCACAGTGTTTCTGTACACTGCAGTGTTCATGTACACTGCACAGTGTTCCTGTATACTGCAGTGTTCCTGTACACTGCACAGTGTTCCTGTACACTGCACAGTGTTCCTGTACACTGCACAGTGTTCCTGTACACTATACAGTGTTTCTGTACACTGCACAGTGTTCCTGTACACTGCACAGTGTTCCTGTACACTCCACAGTGTTCCTGTACACTCCACAGTGTTCCTGTACACTGCGCAGTGTTACCAGAAAATGCAGTGTACAGGAAAACTGTGTAGTGTACAGGAACACTGTGCAGTGTACAGAAACACTGTGCAGTGTACAGAAACACTGTGCAGTGTACAGAAACACTGTGCAGTGAACATGAACACTGTGCAGTGTACAGGAACACTGTGCAGTGTACAGGAACACTGTGCAGTGTACAAAAACACTGTGCAGAGTACAGGAACACTGTGCAGTGTTTCTGTACACTGCACACAGCTGGTACGCTCGTTTGAATTATGTTTGTTTATTTTGAATTAAATTATGGCAAATGTTCATGATTCCACCCTGGACTACAAAATGTCTGGAGCTGTTGCAATTTGAAAACAGATTTGACCAGGTGTATGGTTACGGTGGCGTGTCCAACTCCTACGTGCGCGGATTTTTCATGCGCGGAATAATTGTGCGTGTCTCATGATAGAGCCGCGCACGTAGGAGTTCGACACGCCCCAGTGAGGCATAGTAAATGGGCGGATCCTATGTTCAGAATTAAAGATTAGCCTTCAGGATCAGAAACGGGGGTGCCTTATTACATACTGTTCCTGTAAACTGAGCATTTTTCTTGTACACCGCGCATTGCTACTGTACAGTGTACACTGTAGAGTTCCTTTACACTGCACAGTGTTATGTACACTGCACAGTGTTATGTACACTGCACAGTGTTCCTGTACACTGCACAGTGTTTCTGTACACTGCACAGTGTTTCTGTACACTGCACAGTGTTTCTGTACACTGCACAGTGTTTCTGTACACTGCACAGTGTTCTGTACACTGCACAGTGTTTCTGTACACTGCACTGTGTTATGTACACTGCAGTGTTCCTGTACACTGCACAGTGTTCCTGTACACTGCACAGTGTTCCTGTACACTGTACAGTGTTTCTGTACACTGCAAAGTGTTTCTGTACACTGTACAGTGTTCTTGTACACTGCACAGTGTTCATGTCCACTGCACAGTGTTACCGTAAAATGCAGTGTACAGGACTACTGTGGTGTACAGGAAAACTGTGCAGTGTACATAACACTGTGCAGTGTACATAACACTGTGCAGTGTACATAACACTGTGTAGTGTACAGGAAAGCTGTTCAGTGTTCCTGTACACTGCACAAAGCTCATTCACAGGTGCTGTTTGCTGAAATAAAATTGTTTTGAATTTAAATTAATATTTTATCAAATCTGAAGTTGATTTATCGAAATTTTGATTTTGACTTTATATCATTATCCATATAACTATTTGAATATTACTGCTCTGTATGAGATCCGAGTATCATGCAGTTTAATATCAGCTATTCAGACGCTGTCTGACCCCCGTCGCGCGCCTGACTTGCAGATTTAGAATAAATAACATTGCACTCCCGTGAGAATGAGGCGCCCTGGCTTGTGTCAATAGGAAAGGGGTCAGACAGCGCGTGAAACTGAGGGGTCTGAGTGGTTTACATCCCACGATTTGAAACTGTAACAAGGAGAATTAAAATGGGTATCGATTCATGAAAATGAGTAAAATTGCAACAATTAATTATACATCATAATATACAGGTAATACATGGTTTCTCGACCTTTTGAGGAGTTTCGAATTGCCGCGCTTGCAGTTTAGATACTTTTCTGGCGCGCTAATGTGTTACTGCTACGTTTTGTGCGCTGTAACGAGTACACAAGCCCATCGTATTATCTATCGAGTATCGTGATTCGTGATGTGCCGCGCCTCAAAAGGTCGATCAAGTGATACTGATCAGCCACAAAAAGCGTTAAGAATTAAATTCAAAATTGTGAAATACAGGCAAACAAACACTAACAGCATGAGCATAAATTTACATATTCATTATTCAATTTAATAAGTAATACGAACATGGAATAACATTAACAGCTTAGGGAGCAAGTTTTGCGCGTATTCATCAAGGCCTTTTTCAATCGAGCGGTCTGCACACATGGGTTACGGTTAACCTGGTGTTTCACTCTTTTGAGGCGCGGCGAATTATGCCGCGCATGAGTACTTTTTTTGCAGCGCGTTGAAGCGCGCAGTCAAACTCAAATATACATTCTATTCAAAACAAAGAAATGCACATTTGCGCTGCAAAAAGTACGCGAGCGCAGCATATTACGCCGCTCCACGAAAGATCGAGACACCACCGTCATTATATTGCCTAGCATCAATTGAGCGAAGAAATTCTTGTCGGCCGTTGACAGACCCTCTCGTCAGCGGGTCATACAAAGAAATTCAAATTCAATCATGATTCATGAATAGTTTGGCTGTTGGCAATTACCACTTGGTATCATTTACTGTAAAGAATATCTGATCAAAGTTAATTAAAAGTTAAATGCTGTGACAGTGAAACTGAATGTGACCTCTCGTCACGAAGATTCGGTACTTCACTTGCACTGAAAAGGAGGTTCCCCTCACTTCACGTTGAATTTCTCTCTGATCCAACTGAGTATGCTCTCGACACTGCTCTGCTGCGACAAATCCACTTCCATCATCTGCAAAGGCAGCAGATCAGTTTGTTACACTTTCATTCTCATGTACGAACTGGAGGCTATTTTTATCAATTGTATGATGACGAGTTATTGAAAGTGCAGGTAATTAAGATAATTATTCTCTACCATCAACGTGCCTCGTGGTGTCCCCACTCTTTAGTACGCGGCGCGTCACTTTTATTATTATGGCGGGCGTTGTGCTTTTTGCTGTTTGCGGAGAGTGATACTGATAGCTCGCAAATGCCAAATGTTCTTTCCGCGTCTTAATACGCCGCGGCCCGCGCACGAAAGTGTAGGGACAGCACGGTCAGTATTATAAAGTTAAACAATAATTACACTGGCACATGACCGCACTCACTAACCTTAACTGACATTGGGACATGAATACTCACTAAGTTAGGCAGGTGTCGCGACCTCTAAAAATGAGAATCATTCTGAATTTTCCGATCGCGCGGCGCCATGCACGTACGTGGATATACTGTTAAATCAGTATCACACACATACATATGGCGGTTTTGTGGATATTCAGACACCGATATATGAGGTGGCGACATCTCAGTAAACCTTGCCACTAAGTACTAACCTTAACTGACATCACGGCGTGGTGAAGGATTTCCCCAATGCAGAACTTCTTGTAGAGCCAGGGGAGGTCTTTGGCCAGGGGAGAGAGGCACTTGTTGAAAAGGAGCAGCACTGGCAGCTTCTGAACCAGGGAATGGTTCAGGAGCTTCACTAGCTCCACTTGACTTGTGCAAAACTGAAACATGAACCAAACTGAAATACTTCAAATTCATTGCATCAAATTTCCAAATTTCTAAGCGAGTCCGTATCCGACAAGCTTTTCAAACGAGGAAAAACTTGAAATATTTTAGTTTATATTACTGTATCACGGTTATAAAATAACCCTGAGGTATATGTGTGCAGATCTCTTGAAATGAGTCCTCGATAACTTAAATACCTTAGGTGTATTTATTTGGGATAAAATTTCGGTGTTTCAAATTTTGGTAGGTTGAAAATATGGGGATTTTTCAAGTCATTACTCTTGTTAACATATGATAATGACGTCATTTCGAAATTTCATGGTGGGTGAAAAAATGGGGATTTTCCTGGAAAATCCCCAAATTACAACCTTTATAAATAAACCTCCTAAGGTAGATTCTATTACAATTGCTTATTGCGCGCACAACTCTACAAGTACAACTACAAGTACACAACAGTGACTGTGAGTTACTGTTCAACTTCAAGTGTAGAGTTGCGCGCACAATTGTTGGTATCTCATGTTATCAAGGACGTCTTTTCGAGCGACCAGTATAGTGTACACGTATGCGTGATCATCAGATGTCAATTTGAAAGAACCTCTGAACCATGCTATTAGTATTACCTGTCCTCTGTTGGTCATGTCCACCATGAAAACAACCACTCTGGCATCCTCGTAGTACTGACTCCAAGTCTGACGCAGCGACCCACTGACCTAAGGGTAGTTTTAAGTGAGAGGTTGATAATGTTATTGTCACGTGGGATTGAGAAGACATTCAAAGAAAGCCCCCCCTAGGTCATAGTGAAAAGCTCCGAAGTAAGTTATCTATTGAATTGCAAGTAGTGACTCGATAATAAATAATTAGTTTAAAAAATAATGGAATGTAAAGGAATGAAAGACTATAAAAGCAAAGACTGTTCATAATTTCATTGAGATAAAAAGATGAAATTTAGCAACAGAGGGACTTGGGAGTAATGTGATGAGTACAATTATTTGCAGCAAATAAAAATCAATTATAATCAAAGAAAAAGTTTTCTTTTGTCCAATTGTTGATTTCTAATAAAATTAGGAATATTTAGTTTGGCGCATCTAATCCCATGTTATTGTCAAACCGCAAAATAAATTCCGAATTGAGTTATTATTGTTCTATTTGCGCTTCATAGCTCCAGGACAGTAGTAATACCATTACTAGAGTAATAACATTTGTAGTGTGTACTATAAGTGCCCCCTGCCTGCCCCTGCACCATTTCTTCACCATGACATCTCTCCCCATCACAGCACTCCTGTGTCTGGTCCTCAGAACTTCTCTATCTGATGAGGTGCACCCCCACGCGCAGCAGTGCATAGAGAGCGCTAAGATCTCTAACGCGCTGCAGTCAGAGACCGAGCTGCACGCGTTGTACGAGGAGTACAGAACGGAGCACGCGGTAGTGCATGACGAGTCTGAGACGGCGGAGCGGCGCACCGTCTTCAAGACCAACCTCAAGGCTATCGTGCACTTGCAGAAAAACGAGCAGATCACGTGGCAGGTTGGGCTGACACCCCTGGCCCATCTGACGGAACAGGAGCTGGATCTCTTCTACGGGGGGAACACCACCCTCCTCCACCAGACCCAGTCTAGTGGCCCTGTCCTGCAGGCAGCAGCCTCCGCCAAGTCATTCGACTGGAGAGACCAGAACGGAGTGACGCCCGTGCGGGCTCAATACGGCGGAACCTGCTGGGCACACGCCTCTATAGTCCCCTTAGAGGCGCAGCTTGCCAAGCACAACGGCTTCTTCTTCGACCCTGAGGAGCTGTCCGTGCAGCAGATCATAGAGTGCGCCTACACGGGGAAAAGGGACATCTCCTCCGAGGGAACAGACGTGGATGCCTGGAAGTACATCGCGAAGAACAAACACCTGAGTTTCAGGAGGGACGCGCCCGATCTGCCGGAGTTCTATGCTCGGCACCGGTGCAGCTCACTGATCCGACACAACGACAATGCGTTGGAGGGTTTCAGACTCAGCGACTACAAGATAGTCACTGCAGCCACCATAGAGCACACCATCGAGACCATCAGTCCAGTGGACATGACGATAGCGGTGAAGGGTATCATCGGCTACCACAACTACAAGGATGGAGACTTCGACTGGACCAAGTCTCAGTGTCAAGAGGGGCTTTACCACCTCATGTCCATAGTGGGGTACACTCCCAAACAGTTCATTATAAAGAACAGTGCCGGAACGACGTGGGGCATCAAGGGCTACATGCACTGGCTGAGGAAGGAGCCCTCAGGCTTCAGCTGCAACTTCTGGCGCAGTCTGAGGTATGCGGAACTGGAAAGGGAATAACTCGGATATAAGTACTCATTACTCAACTGGGAAGCGGGAAATAACTCAACTGGGGAAAAGCTCAACTGGGAAGAGGGGAATTACTACGCCAAAAAAGAAATTGATTATAGAAGGACTCTTAAATTGGCAGACATTACTTGGGCGAAAATCAGTAAAGTTCGACATAAGAATGTCCAAAAAATGTTGATTATGTTATCTGAATACTTTTCTGTTAGAATTATTGCTGATAATAATAATTGATCGTGCGTTTTACTTGATAACGAGGTTATGAAAATGAAGAGATTGCGAATGACAAGAACTACCTCTCGAAGTCTGATGCACTTCCTCTTAGAGAGGGTGATGTCCTGTACGTTGCTCCCAACAGTCGGTGTCAAGGTGGGGAGAGTTCGGTCTGCTAGCACCTCCTCACTGCTTAGCCTGCAGGGTTTTCAGAAATTACTTCCTCACTGCTTTGCAGGGTCAAATAGAAAATTATCAGGGATCCCAGGCCCCACCGAGGGCTTTTAAAAATCGGAACATCAAAATGAAGTGTTAAATTAAGGCTAGGTGTTAAATTAAGGCTAAAGAATTGCCTTGAAATCTACTCACGGCTTTGAAAAATTAAGGGGAAATGTAGCCCCCCCCCCCTTAGATTTCAAATTCTCCTACCAGAAAAGCCTTGGGGTACAAGGCACTCAGTACTCACCTGTCCAGTAGAGTAGACTTGCCCACTCCTGGACACCCAATGACTAAACACTCCATTGCATGCGCTGCTAAACCAGTTGCTGTAGAGTGTAGTAAACTAGGAAACCAACTTGACTGTAGTACACCAGTGACAAGTAGAACAGTGACTGTAGTACACCAGTGACTATAGTAGACCAGTGACTGTAGTACACCAGTGACAAGTAGAACAGTGACTGTAGTAGACCGGTGACTAGTAGAACAGTGACTTTAGTAGACCGGTGACTAGTAGAACAGTGACTTTAGTAGACCGGTGACTAGTAGAACAGTGACTGTAGTACACCAGTGACTATAGTAGACCAGTGACTGTAGTACACCAGTGACAAGTAGAACAGTGACTTTAGTAGACCGGTGACTAGTAGAACAGTGACTTTAGTAGACCGGTGACTAGTAGAACAGTGACTGTAGTAGACCGGTGACAAGTGGAACAGTGACTGTAGTACACCGGTGACAAGTAGAACAGTGACTTTAGTAGACCGGTGACTAGTAGAACAGTGACTTTAGTAGACCGGTGACTAGTAGAACAGTCACTTTAGTAGACCGGTGACTAGTAGAACAGTGACTGTAGTACACCGGTGACAAGTAGAACAGTGACTGTAGTACACCGGTGACAAGTAGAACAGTGACTTTAGTAGACCGGTGACTAGTAGAACAGTGACTTTAGTAGACCGGTGACTGGTAGAACAGTGACTGTAGTACACCGGTGACTAGTAGAACAGTGACTTTAGTACACCGGTGACTAGTAGAACAGTGACTTTAGTAGACCGGTGACTAGTAGAACAGTGACTTTAGTAGACCGGTGACTAGTAGAACAGTGACTGTAGTACACCAGTGACAAGTAGAACAGTGACTGTAGTAGACCGGTGACAAGTAGAACAGTGACTTTAGTAGACCGGTGACTAGTAGAACAGTGACTTTAGTAGACCGGTGACAAGTAGAACAGTGACTGTAGTAGACCGGTGACAAGTAGAACAGTGACTGTAGTAGGCCGGTGACTGTAGTAGACCCGCCAAATGTGAGTAAGGTTTGGTCGATCAGTGAGTGGGATAAGAGCCAACTATCTGCGAACTATTCTACCTGAGAATCGTTCCATGCTATTTCTCAGATAGAAAGTTTATTTTACGGCAAGTCATAAATTACAATATAGAGGCAATGATAAAATAAGCAAAACACCTTCGTTACGATTTCAGGAAAAACAATCGTAATTTTGAAGTTCGCAATCATCAATGAACTCTATTATAAATCATTGTCTGCAAGTTAAGGAAGAACACAAACCAAATTATTGTAAAAGTGTAGAATCATAAATAAACGAAGGATATTTTCAAACTTAGGATAGTTCACTTAACAGATAATTATCACGATTATGATCAATTGATCTGCTAGCTACAAAGAATTCAGCTATTTTGAATATGCAATCAATATAAGTGCTAGTAAGTAATCAACATTGTTTAGTGGTCACTCTCAGTGCTTTATTTAGTTATTTCAGTTAAGTCACATTCCGTCCTAAATCGCCCTTTCCTTTTACAAAAAGGCATTGATGAAGATAAAATTGTCGCCACTTTTTGCGTTATTGTTCACTGTTCACCCTCGTCCACTACCCCAGGGAGTTGAGGAGCTCTGCATAGGCCCCCTTGTCCACTACCCTAGAGAGTTAAGTAGCTCTGCAAATGCCCATTTGTCCCCCAGTGGAATAATTTTTATAAGTGGCTGGGAATGGGGATTTCGCGGGAAAAACGGCTTTTTTTCTGTCTAGCGGCGTGTCTAAGACTACTTCAGTCATGATTTCATTCTCGATAGCGTTGAATTACATGTCTTCACTAGGCAACATGAGACGATGACGTTACGAAATAACAGATACAAATGGAATAATGTGAAATCACTTTCTTTTCACTAAATGCGCCGCGCATTAGTATGTATCAGGCAAAGATGGAAGTTCTGCGGAGGTTACTTCGTATGCAAAGCAAGTAATGTTATTAGTGAGTGGGTTTGCGCGCGTCAGCGCGCGCAACACTACTCAATCCATTAAATTAAGCTTGGAACTCGGGTGATATAACGCAAAGAGCTGCACGTTCATTATAATTTATACTATCATGGAGTCATAAAGTAGCAAAAATGCCTTTTTGCGTCATAAGGGATTTCACTATCCAAACAGGGACCTCGAAGTCAACATTGCTAAGTACATTATTTCGAAACATATTGAGCCATATGGCTGATAAGGTTCCCACATTCCAATGAATCACAAAAACACTGCTTCACGACAAAAAGTTGATATAATGAGTTCCTGGATGTATAAACAAGCAATGGAATCCTTGCAGCGGATTTTAGGAGTCCCTGGCTACTTTTGGAGTCTGGCAGCTAGTTTGGGAATATTTTGGCTAGATTAGGATCCTGGTAGCTTTTTTAGGAATGAATGACGCGCGTTTTGTGCGCGTTAATTGGATTCTGACGCAGTTTGGAAATTGCTCCTTTATCAAAACTAGCGAGTTGAGACCATGATAATAATTGCGCGGCGTAAAATAGCCAAATATTAATATCAAGTTTCTGTCAACCTAAATGGGCTTTTTTGCTTCGATTTGGACAAATTTTGGCTGGGATTGTCGCTCCAACATTCCTCATATTATTCCACTGGGATTTGTCCACTACCCCAGAGAGTTGAGGAGCTCTGCATAGGCCCCCTCGTCTAGGAAGAGTGTTCCGTCCCCGTCCTCCATCTCCTGGCTGTCCTTGTGTCTCGGAGGGGAGCCCCTTCTGGGAGACCTCCTTCCAGGAGAGCGCCTGTTAGAGCCTGACTTTCTGGGGGGCGAGCCTCTGGGCCGACGAGGGGATCTTCTACCAGGCGACTTTCTGCTTGGGGACTTCCTGCTTGGGGATTTCCTGCCAGGGGACTTCCTGCCAGGGGATTTCCTGCTTGGGGATCTCTTAATAGGGGATTTTCTGCCTGGTGATCTCCTACCAGGGGATTTCTTGCCTGGTGATCTCTTGCTAGGAGACTTCCTACCAGGGGATTGCCTAGAAGGAGGGGATGCTTTTCTAGGAGATTTTCTGCCCGGAGACCTTCGTCCATGGGTCCTCTTGGGCGATGTCTTCCTGACGGGAGATCTGCGACTTGGAGACTTCCTAGAGTCAGGTTCCTTCCTGGTGCCGAGTCTGTCTTTGATGGTGATGACCCTCTCAGGGGTTCTGGACCTGTTCCTCTTGTTCTCCCTGGACACTTCCAGGCCCGCTGGGGGCGGGGTCCTCTTCCGGGGGGAAGGCTCTCTGGGCTCCTCCTTCCTCCGGGACTGGTAGAAGTCAGGGGGCAGGAAGGGCATTACGTCAGAGGGGGGCATCAGGATAGGCCTGCCCCAGGGGTCAAACATCGGTTGAGGAGGCATCATGGGAGCACCCCGTTCAGGCATGGACTGAGGGGGCAGCATAGGAGCACCCCGTTCAGGCATCGGCTGTGGAGGCATCATAGGACCACCCCTATCAGGGGGCAGAACAGAGGGAGGTGCCTCCATAGTGGGGAGGGGAATTTCCTTAGATCTCTGATTATCTGCAGTCCTCGAAGAGGTGGCTTTAACGCTATCACTCTTTGTGTTGGAAACTTCTTTCTTCTCATCTCTTTTTAAGGATTCTTCCTTTCTCTTGAGAGTCAATCTTCCATTAGCAAACATGGTGATGTAGTTTTCGTCAGCAGCAGATTGTTTTGGGGTCGCGGGGTATGCCATCTTCAATACCTGCAATGATAGCACTAATGTAACATTGACAACGGTTAAGATAAAGTTTTTAAGATTGACACGAGGATAACAGTGACTCAGATGAAATTCATGATAAAGGCTTCATAACATGGAATACGTGGGGATGACAAGCGATTTGACCCAAGTGATATGATAAGTAGTTCCCTCCTACCTCATCGAAGAGTATCTGGGCTTTGAGGACCTCTACCCGAGTGAAGGAGCTGCTCCTGGTCTCAGCCTCGAACATGTTCAGGCTGTGGAGCATGGCCCGCACACTCTCCAAAGCCAGATCGCACTTAATGTCAGAGTCCACCCTCACTTCCTGCAGTCTTGGTGGGGCGCTCCTTGACAAGTCCCTGAGAAGAGGAAATACAGCTTTATTTGCTGCCATCCTGGAATTGTGGGGGACATCATGCCGCAGTCTTTACTTCTTTAAAATATTTCTTTGAAAACGATTAACACATTGCTAGATGCGCATTGCGCATGACACCCACCTGTGCGAGTCCCTCCTTGGAGCGCCTCTCTCCGGGGGTCTCCTGTGGTCCTCAGGAGGGCGGGTGTATCTGTCAGGCGGTCCCCTGTGCTCCGCAGGCGGCACACTCCTCCTGTTGTCATAGTGACCCGGGGGAGGGCCGCCCCTGCCTCCAGCAGGTACCCGGTCTAGTGGCATTGGGGGCTGGGGAGTGGGCTGTAACTGTTAGTGCTGGGAATCAAAGCTTCAATAACTTATGTTACCTATGTGGTTTGGGCTTGGCAAACTAGCAATTTTAGATATCGATGCACCACGAACATTTTCCAGCAACATCGTGCTCTAATGTTTCAAGTGATATCACCACCAAAACCGTTGGACGGTTGGTCTAGTAACCCCCCGCTGGTTTGGATGTGATCAGCCCATTTTGTCTCTTTTTAGGTTCCGTTGTCACATCCAAACCCGCGGGGGGTTACTAGACCAACCGTCCAACGGTTTTGGTGGTGATATCTTGACATGTATGTAGTTTGAACCCATGTTACTTGCCCAAAAGGCAGTTTGGACCCGTAACTTGCCCTCACGTAGTCCGAACCCACGTTACTAGCCCACGCAAGTCTAACCCGCAACTTACCCAGACGAAGACCCAAACTACGTTATTCTAACTTGGAATTACTAGAATTGATATATTTCTTAATTTCTACAAATTGTCCACGTGAACTCACGTGCTCAAATATAGCAACCAGATCTAATTTCACGTGCATAAGTTGTATTTGAACTCATTTCAATGTAACCAAGTCGAAAATCCCGTGTGAATATCAATTTCTTCAAATCCCCTAATTTCTACAAATCGTCCGTGTGTACTCACGTGCTGAAATATAGCAACCCGATCTAATTTCACGTGCATTAGTCGTATTTAAACTCATTGCAACGTAATCAAGTCGAAAATCCCGTTTGAATATCAATTTCTTTAAATCCCCTAATTTCTACAAAACGTCCGCGTGAACTCACGTGCTCCACTAGTTCATCGTATATTTCCCATCCCTATTCACTGTGAGACATGGAGAAACCATTATCAGTTCACCATCGTATCACAGAATAGGACTACGGTACAAATTTTTTCATTAACATAATTTCCATCATTTTGCAGTTCAATTTTTAGAAGCCTCGCACGACAACAATCTTCGACCGATCGCCCTGAAACTCGTTTTATAGCTAAATCTCAAGGTCCAAAAGCAGCAGATCAAAGTAAAACATAATCCGATGAAAACTCTTTGAGTTAGAGATGTCCAAAGTAGCGCAAAATAGCATCCTATTGCAAAATACGCTATTTTAGTGGTTTTACGCAATTTTGATGACGTCATCACAGCACCCAAATAAGTAAAACCAACTTCCCATATAGCCTATAAGACAATTTCGCCTTAGTACAACATACTTTGACCGGTCTCATCTCAAGATAAGTCACAGTTCTTGTCAATGTATTGTGGGCAGGCAATCGAGATCATGTTAGAGCTCAGATGTGCTTATTCTGGACAAAAGTCTGCTGATTCAGAATAACATCATGAGAAAATTTGAAAACCCTGTTTTCCCATGCTACTGGCCGATTTGTTTGAGAAGGCACAAAAATCTTGCACAAATTCAAAGATTGACTTCTGACATATGATTGGAAAATTGCATACAGGAGCATTCCCATCAGTTGCCATCTAGGTTTATTCATGAACTTCGTGCTGAGACACTAATGAAGACCTCTCCATGCATTTTGTTGAATATCAAGAAAATTCTTGATTTTAGAGCTAAAATCACGCCAAATTTCTGGAAAAGGTGTGTGTTTTTGCTACAGGCCTTAAGTAAGTCTTAGAACAGGACCTGGGTGGTCTGAACATTCACATTTGATGGCAGGGACCTCATTAAACATGACTCATGTCTTTGGGATGCAGAATTTTGGATTAACAATGACCCAAAATCACAGTTTTATGAAAGTGAACTTATCCTAGAATTGATGATTTCAAACACGTTTTAGGTTCCATGGGGTCACCGCTGGATAAGTTAGTGATGCTACCTACTGCAGTCACTCTTGATACCCCCCTGCTCAGAATCATCCCAAAGTAAGGCTTAAATAACACTTTTGGAGATAATTATTGTCATTTAAATTTTGTGCAAGATTTTTTGCCTTCTCAAACAAATTGGCCAGTAGCGTAATGGGAAAACAGGGTTTTCAAATTTTCTCATGATGTTATTCTGAATCAGCAGACTTTTTGGATCCAGAATAATCATATTTGAGCTCTAACATGATCTCGATTTGCCCACAAGAATACATTGAAATATTTCCAGATAATTAGTCATCACCCGTTATTATATCTATATTATGCTTATATCACCCTGTGACACTCGTTCGTCTAATATATACCCTGGCCAGTCTTTTCTATTACCGCGGGGGGTTACCGCCCTGGCCAGGGCGGGAATATTTAAAACATATTTTCTGTTCATACCACCTCTCTGTGTAAACATCACAAGGTGTTATCTAGATCACCTCTAACCCCTGCGGTAGTCCGACATTTGTCCGACACAGACAGTTGGGTTGAAGTGTCGGGTTGAAGTGAATCAACCCCTGCACAGTACTTATCGGGAGTCACCTGGCGGGCTGCGGGAGACGGCCCCCGCATTGCATGTCTCGCGGGCTGCGGCACGGAGGCGGGCGGTTCTGCAAACCGCTCATCTAATGTGGCGTCTGTTCCCATGATCCTATCGTAGAGTAGCCTCTGTTCCTGCAGGGGTGACAACACTATAAGTGCAGTGAAACCAATAGCGATGGTGGGGCCAACAGTAGTGGGGTGAGTACAGACCAATGGCTAGTTGGTGGTTCCTTCCTAGCCAAACTACTTAGTAGTAGGGGCCCTCGTAATGGCCTAGTACAGCAGCAATAAGGCATATTAAAGTAGTAAAGAAGTTTCTGAAGTTAATTAGCAAAGCAGTGATACATAAAAGCAGTAACAGTAAAGCAGTAACACATTTAAGTAGTGGTAGTAGTAAAGCAGTGACCTTGTTGAGAACGTTTTGCTCCACGGGGAAGATGTCTGCCGCGATGGACTCACACCGCTCGCTGAACTCCGGCTTTCCTACGTCCTTCACATTCATTGCTTCTTCGTAGAGTGCCATGTCCCAACGCCTAAACACCTGAAGTGGGGTGCTGTGACTTAGTAACTTACATTGACCCCGTGTCAGGGTTGAAGTGAGGTGCTGTGACTTGTTTACTTAGTGACTTACATCGACCCTGTGTCGGGTTGAAGTGAGGTGCTGTGACATGTTGACTTAATAACTTACATTGACCCTGTGTCGGGTTGAAGTGAGGTGCTGTGACTTGTTGACTTAGCGACTTACATTGACCCTGGGTCGGGTTGAGGTGAGGTGCTGTGATTTGTTGACTTAGTAACTTACATTGACCCTGTGTCGGGTTGAAGTGAGGTGATGTGACTTGTTGACTTAGTAACTTACATTGACCCTGTGTCGGGTTGAAGTGAGGTGCTGTGACTTGTTGACTTAGTTACTTACATTGACCCTGTGTCGGGTTGAAGTGAGGTGCTGTGACTTGGTAACTTACATCGACCCTGTGTCGGGTTGAAGTGAGGTGCTGTGACTTGTTGACTTAGTGACTTACATCGACCCTGTGTCGGGTTGAAGTGGGGTGCTGTGAATTGTTGACTTAGTAACTAACATTGACCCTGTGTCGGGTTGAAGTGAGGTGCTGTGACTTGTTGACTTAGTAACTTACATTGACCCCGTGTCGGGTTGAAGTGAGGTGCTGTGACTTGTTGACTTAGTAACTTTCATAAACCCTGTGTCGGGTTGAAGTGAGGTGCTGATACTCGTTGACTAATTAACTTACATTGACCCTGTGTCGGGTTGAAGTGAGGTGCTGTGACTTGTTGCCCTCGTTGAAGGGTTCGTCACACAGTTTGCACATGTAGATTCCAGGAGCAGTGTAGTCGATGTCAGTGACTCCGATGACGTAGCTGGTAGAGTCCATAACACGCATGTGAAACAGTTTAACACGTACTTGACACTCTTCACTGAGCAATTCTATCATACATGACATAATAATCGCCTGATACATTCCACTGACCCCCCAGCCACTGACCCCTAATCAACTATTATATGCAGCATAGGTTGGACAAAACTGAATAAACTCATATCCCCATTCCCCAGTGTATTGAAGAATATTGAATGCTTGATCACACCTCAACTCATATTGGACAGGTGTTATCAGGTTGTCAGGTACTCACATGAGTGCTCGGTTTCCCCGTGGCCCTCTGCAAGGAGTCTGGGATCTCCACGTTCTGATCAAGCACCCCCACATCTGACACTCGCGCAGGCTTGTCAAAGTCAAAGTTGGAGTAAGCCATAGAGAAGGCGCCTGAGATATAAGAAAATCATAAACTCATTCAATAACCTGAAAATCTCGGCGGTATAAACTTAAAACAATGAAACTAAAGGATCACTTGATTGCGTTTAAAACACTAAATGGTAAATCAAAAGGAGATATGCTCCATTGAGCATAGTAATACTGATTTCACTCATTATTAAGAAAATCAATAATATTGTGCACACCTAGCTATGAGACTGCTGGAAATCAAGAGCAACTCACAAGCTATTTTCATATGTTTCGTTCCCATGATGTGGCTTTTCCAAATAATCAGGGTGTTGACGCAGATATGGCAGCAGTTGCAGAAATAGGAGCCCACCTGACATGTCTACATTAGATAAGATAAGTGGCATCGCAGCTATTTGAGCAGCTGCTATAGAATCTTGCTGAAATAGCTGACATGCCGACAACTTTAGTTTTCACATGAGAATTTATGAAATCAATGTCCGAATAACCCCAGTTTTCTGAGACAAAACGCACTCGGCCATGAAAAACATGTACCTGTAATAAGGTGCATAACCCTGCGCAGTGCACGCCCTTACCATTGAGTTGCGAAGTCGCACTCCGTATGCCAGTTCATGCTCCGGACTTTCCAAATGTCTCTTGAATTCGAAGAGGATATCGAACTGCTGGTGGCATACTGTGCAGCAGAAGTTGGGCCGGATTCCGGACTGCATCTTGTCACTGAGTCATTGCCTGGACCAGAAGGTTCAAGTTAAACTCGGCAAAACGAGGTGTCTTATTATGATAAGTTAGATAATTTTAGTTAAGATTCGGTTAAATTCAGAATTTATGCAACTTAAATCTTGTGATGAACTAATACATTTAATTAGGTATTAACTACTTATTAGAAAAACCCGAAATTCCAAATTGCAGGATCTGAAATCAGTGCAAAACAAACTCGTTTGAATTGGCTGATCATATGAAAGCCTGCAGATTCAAACTCTTTAATGGCTTATGAATAAGATTCGTTAAAGGTGATTTTCTTTTAATATCCTTGAATGCTCAACAACGATAACCCCCAAACTTTATAGACTCGAGTGTCATAATTTTACGACCAAGATCGGAATACTACTATTCTATTTCAAGATCTTATGTGAAGGGGGGTAGTTTCTATCCCATGTACTGAGATGGGTTGGGCTGATTTGGAGGGGTAATCACTAGTCAGAAGGGCCAACAGAAGCCTGCCAAGTCTGCAGTAACGCTTAATTTCATCGTTGTGAGTTGGAGGGTCGTCCAATGCATAGGGCAGGTCAATTGGGCCACGGAGGGCACAACAAAGGGTATAATAAACGAGGGACTGATAAGCGATGTAGTCGATTTAGTCAGTCTGTTAAACTGCTGTCCTTGGGTTGGGGGTTTTCCAGTTTCTGTTCTACTGTCTGCATGATGTGAGTGTCTCTGTGGGAGGATATCCGTTGTTGAGGTAGGTAAGTTCTAGAGGTGATAGGTGAGCAGAATGTGTAGGTTCGTCTGGTGAGGGACCACACCGTCCTAGGTGGATTAGGGGAGGCAGGAGTTGTATCTGAAGTGGAGGTTGGTGTAGGTGGGTTTCCAGTACATCAGTCAAGTTGAATGAGGATATCCAGGGAAGGGTTCCATCAGGACTGAGGGATGTTCGATGGTGCAGATGAGATCATTGGTAGTGAGTTGAAGCGAAAGATCTATCACTGCAACTATTTTGAATGAAGAGATCATTTTGTTTACATCGAATTAACAAAAAGCCCCCCATTCTTTAAATCCACAAACCGTCGCGCGCGCGGTGCGTGCTATTTCCAAATGTGGGGGATAGTGACGCGGCATGTAGCAATATACCCGCGCGTTACGCAAAATATTGCGCGCCCTTTCAATAATGTGCCAAATCTAATTGATTGGCAAATCGCTAAATAAATTCTGAGTTAGAAAAGTCGGCAACACTGAAAGCAAATGGTAGTAATCGAGTTGACTCGGAAATGAGCCATCAACTAAACAAAACGAAATGCAGCGTCCCAAGTCAGTGGTTGTTGTCCCTCGTGTGTAAACGTCTCTTCTGTACACGGTGAATCCTCTGTTCTTCTGAGCAGGAGCCTGAGGAGTTAATAAGGTTAACGAACATCTTCACAACTCTCTCCTCAGTAATCACTTGTTGTGTGGATATTAAAATACTTGAAAAGTATTAGAAATGATTGAATACAGTAAGAAATACAGCGAACGCTTAATTTCCCGCCCAACATTTTAGTGCATTTCATGTAAGTGTAACTTCCAAAATGAGGATGCCATTATACTCACGAATAATTGGCAATGGCACAAATTTTATTTTTATGAAAAACCTCTGATTCACATGCAAATTTATTGCACATTACCGAAGCGGTCCAGATAAACATAGGAGCTATTTCGCTATGAAGAGAGAACAACATGCGGCCATTACACGGGATTAAAGTTCAATTTACCGCCTACTTTCCGAAATTCTGTGCGATAAACTGTCCATTATGCACGGGACTGTACAATTTAACATGGACACCTAGTTGAATTTCGCCTCAAAATGCGATCTACATCACTCGAATTTTATAAACATTTAAGAAAAAATATGAAGCCCTTGTATGGAAGGTTCTCCTTCCATGCAATTTATAAACCAAATCTCTGCCAACCCTTCCCAAATCGAGCAGTTTATTGGGCGGGGGAATATGGGCCGCTCTTTACTGTAGTGGGAAAAGTTAATATAGTGGAAAATTCAAGTCAGGTTTAACGAGAAACGAGATATCATACTTAAATTTCTGAGGGTTCAATGCATTCCTCATTCGTATCTCTTTGTTACATTGCAATGGAAAAAGTTCCAAGTCATAATCACCAACATCTCAATAACAACAGAACTTAACATTTTCTTGAATTGAAGCTAATCTGTAGAAGCGTTTCAAACTTTCAATGAATGTCCTTCGAATTCTGCAAGAGTCTTGGGAACAAATAGAATCGGGGAAAGTTTTCAATACTGAAGGAAAAACTACAAAATAATGGACCATTATGATGCTGTTTGCATTATAATGGTGACATTATTGTTTCTCAATGGTTAGTAACATAGTATCTTAATCAATGGCGGTTATTGTACGTTAATTCGTCCGTAACCAACTCCAGATGAATACTAATAGTACCACTTCGAAACTAAAGTTGGATGTACCGTAACATCTAGGTTTTCAATTGATAACACTGCATTTATGGGGTCAAGTTTTCAGTTGTAAAATACACGGTTTAGATCAAACAAATTCTGTCAATATGCATATTAGATGTCAAAGACAAATATGAAGTAACCCCGAACATGGAAAGCTGAGCATTCTTCATGACAGTCACCTAAAGACCTATGCAAGCACGGAAACAACGACTAAAAACTAAACAAAGGTGTTAAAACATATTGGATCTACCGAAGCAAATTTAACGGATATATTTTGCCGAGAAGTCCTTATTATAGCCAAGGGAAGTTGACTCTCACGTCCAAACGACACCAGCATATAACCACTTTGCTGAGCCACGGCACTTCAGACGGCACCACGTCCTATTACCTCATCCTGGACTCTCAAGGATAAGTTATGTGATTAGTTGAGCTGGATGATTCATTAGCTGCTGCCAACCTCGCGTCCACCCTGTGGGATTTTCTGACCACACGTCCACCCTGGTTTTTCGTCGTCGCCCACGCAACCACCGACCTCGCATCCACCGACCTCGTGTTCCCCGACCTCGCGTCCGGTTCCCCATCCAAAGAGTAGTCTAGTGTTCCAAAGAGTATCGAAGTGTTCCCAAAGTCGGGATAACAGTTAAAAGCAAGACTCATAAATGAGTTTACAAAGACAAGGCAAGCAAGTTGATGTCAAGGTCACTATAAACCTATCAAGTTTCAACCGGTCGAGATAACCTCATTTCGTGTTCCTAATAGCAAAACCGCCAATTTTCACATGCGACCAATATGATTCGAAAATGTCTGTTGCCCCATTGGGCCCTTATTTGATCTTTAACTCGAGAACCAGAAACCCAGTTTCGGTCCTGAGGGCTTGTTGTTTCGGCGTTAAAAAGGCCAGTAAGACTTCATTAGGTTAAATACAACGATTGTATTGATGAAATTTTTAGCATATGAGATGATTGCACCAATTAAACAATTAAAGTATAGAAGCAATTGCTCAGATTACTTATTATTTAATACTATAATTTACAATGAGAGAGATAAAGGATTGAAATGAAATATACTCACAGGAAGAATAGATTAGGTTCATCTCTGATAGTGACATTGCTCAAGGGATGGAGACAGTTTATAAAAGTATAAACATGACGGATAATTAATATTTAGCAGGGATAGCTAAATTCATATCAACTTTATTACTTGATATTAAATATCAGCAGACGTGTTGGTGATATTCAACTAAATAAATAAGTTAACAGTGAATATCGGGATTGTCGCCTAGAAAACAGATTAAGAACATCGTTCCGAAAATACAAGAATTGCAGAGATACACTTGCACAGTGCACATGATATGATACTGTCAGTGCCTACTGGCCGCTAGAATACTAGCTCTGAGCTGAGGTTGCGAGACTAGCTTCGTTTTCTACGGTCTTAATATGGAAATAGCTAGATATACAATAAGACAAGTCCTATCATCAGTCATGAAAATTTGAATCTTAAAATAACGAACTTAATATAATGCAATTAAATTTTACAAGGGCATATTGTTATAAAAATATTGAAAAAATGTAACTTCTCTCAAATTGAGATTGAAATATAATATTAATGTACTAGACACTGCTCATATGTTGCAATAGAAATTGTTTAATGCAGTAAATGTGCAATTCTCCGGAAACTGGAAAACTTGAGAGCCTTGGTCTCAAGGCGCATGTTAGAGGCTCACTTGGCTTGGCCCTGCTTCTGTGCTATCCATTCTAATTCAATCAACAAAAAGATACGTAGATTGCAATGTATTCCGGCAATCGAACATCAATCGCATGGGATAAACGTGAAAATTAAGAACAGAAGACCGATATGATAACCAGAACTCAACACAGATTAAATATCAGTTAAATGTAAATAATAATATAAATACTTGGAATAAAGATAATACTTATTACTTAAGTACTGTGCAATGCCTATGATTCGTTTTAAACAATTTGCGTATGGTGAAAAAACGTTTCCATTAACGATGGTTACGCATAAGCGTTCAGTAAGCTTATATAGAATTTCAATTAAGATTAGCAACTATAGCTTAATCAATGCACAACATAACTTACAGTCGATAATAATAGCATCATATCAAAATACTGAAATGACAAGTAGTAGTATGTTTTGATTTTAGAATTCATTCCAAAAACCTTGAAAACATATTCTGATTATTCTCTCAAACTGCAATATCAGAAGTGATTGGTAAGGGTTGTTTTGCTGAACCAAACGTACAAACTTTTAAAAAATTTATTATTCTACATTGAGATATACTGCTTTTATGAAAGTTGCTTTCAATAAATTAGGTGTTGTCACCAAATATGTGTCTTATATTTAAGTCAAATCAGCAATTCAAAACCAACTCAACTGAATACATAGTTTTGGGGCAGTTGAAGCTTTTGGCAATAGTCCACGCACAGCATAATGAACCAAGGCAAGGAAGCAACAATGAATTTGGGTGAAGCATATTTGGTACTGATCATTGCTACAAATTACACGAAATTGCGAGATGTCTGTTGTGGGTACTACACAAAAATACCAGAAGTCTGTTGTGGGTACTACACGAAAATACCAGATGTCTGCTCTGTCATGCCCATTACCTCCTCATCATCACAGTCCATTAGTTCCCCGTCCAAATCATCCTCCCGATCACTGTCAGTAGCCTGAGACAGGCGGAAAGAGTGGTCTGATTCATCGCCCTCCTCCGGAAAGTCCTCCCCAAGCAATCTGGTGTACTCACTATCCACACTCCTGGCATCCTCGTCGTCAAGGTCGGCAATGCCAGAGACACTCCACTCTGAGGGGAGTAGTTCTGCCGGGGCTGAGGGTACCTCAGGTGCTGAGCTGACCTCTTCAGGAGGAGCAGGTTCAGGCTCCTTCAAATCCTCACTCAGACAGCACACCACTTCGCCAGTCTCTGAGATGAGGCCGTGTTCCTTCAGGTCTCTGTTGTTCCTGGTGTAGGCAGCACGCAGCTCCAGGCCTCTCTTTGGGTCGTCCCAGTCATGCAGAGACCGTCGCCAGGTCCTGATCAGACCATCCCAGCATCGCTTGCTATAAGGGTAGTCTTTAGGGGGCGTGGCCGGGTCCCTGATGTTCCTCAGGTTCTTGGGTATTACGGCTTTGTAGTTCTGATACCCTTCTGTCACCTTCCCGTACAGAACCTGCTTTTCTCTCTTCGCTATCTGGTCTTCTGTCAGTGCTTTGGAAGGCTCGTTTTCCTTCTCACTCTCACTCATCTGCCTAGTCTTTCCCCGCGGTCTCTGCGCATACACTCGGGAGTCTGAGTTCGGCGTCTTGAAGCTCTCTGAGCGGGTCTGCTTAGCAGGCTCGGGGGTTGAGAAGCCGCCTTGTCGGCGGTCTGACAAACATATGAATTCTTCCTCACTGTGGTTTGGTGTCCTTATCTGCACTCTTGCACTGGTGTCAGTCCTCCTGGTAGGAGTTTGTTGATCACTTCTGCTCGGTTTCTGTCTGTTGTCTCTGGTGGGAGTCTGTGTAGTTTCTCGTGTTGGTGTGTGTCTGTCTCGGGTTGGGGTGCCAGCCTTGAACTTTTTCTCTTTATGGCTACTCTCCTGGCGAGGTGAGTCTCGAGACATGTGTCTCTTGCTACCAGTTTGTTGGCTGGAGTGCCGGCCTTGTGCCCGGGGACCAAGCCGAGCTTTGACATTTCGTGAAGAAGACGCCTCTGCTGAATCATCTCTATATCCTCTATATGGTGAGGCATCTTTCACGAAGACTTTAACTCTTCTCTTTGACTGACCAATGTGCTTATCTCCTTGATCAGCTAGTTCTTGAGTTGTTTGATCGTCTAGTTGTTGAGTTGGTTCCATAGGAACACCATCCAGATCATCAGCTTCTCTTGATGGCACTGTAGAACTGTAACTAATCTGCACTGGACTCCATGTATCGTTCATAGAATGTCTCTGCTTGGCTCTAGGTCCTAAGGATGTCCGTTTCGGAGTAGTGTGGAGTGGTTGGTGTCTGCCTGCTTTAGTCACACCCTCCCCTGAAGGAGCAGAGGAGAGCTCCTCCTCTAGCTCCAGGTGCCTGTCTGCTTCCTTCAGTGGAGACAGCACTGGGAAACTCCTCCTGCTAGCGGAGAGCTGGAGGGATGTTTGGAGCTTCTCAAATTCCTCCTCCTCCTCTACTGTTATATCGAACCATGACCTCTCCGAATCATCCATTGTCTCAAGGGGAATAAAGTGGTTAATTCATCAAAGTGAGATTACTGATTACAGCACGATACACATACCATTTAAATTAGTTTCTGAAAATCTAACTCATTTTAAAATTCCAAAAAATTTACAAAATTCCGCTCAGCTTATGCATATGGATTATTACCTAAGAAATCATGAACGATACATAATATGAAGTCTTCATCAATAATCAAGCCTCATGGATAAATCAGTGAAACGTTTCATGAACAAATTTCAAATACCATCATCATTTATTTCAGTTGTACATAATAATTTTCTCGATTAAAGAGAAAACTGTAAAATAGACAGCGGTAAAGCAGAAATATTTATGTACAAAAGCATGTTTTTTATGTTTTTCACAATCAGTATTAAAGCAATTGCAATGGGTACACTTAACGATTCCCAGATAGACATATCCAACCTTTTTAACAACAGGCTGTTACTCAGGCCTACGGCCCTACGAGTTTGATTTCAGTAAGTCTTAACACTGTCTGGTAATAATACAATAAAAAATGAGAACTTTAAAAGCATGTCCAATGCCGATCAGAGGCAGAGGTCCATACTACTGCCTTCAGGCTGAAGATTCATCCTTGTCAAACAAGAATCATGTCTAACAAGATTTGATACATTCACAGCATGCACTGGATAACATTAAATTATTTCAACTTTCAGTCTCCAAAAGGTTTCAATAGGTTCTGGCTTCAGCAAACTGACATTCATAACTCCCAATAATCAAATCCTTTTCAATATAATGTAATAACAATGTCCCTAACAGGCCAACTTTTAACGTTTGCCTTTTTAAGGCAGAATATTAGAATAATCCTTTAGAAAAAATGATCGATTTAAACCTAGATATACATTAAATTTACAGCCACAGTGCTTTATTCGACGATATAGCCAGAGACCTTATTGATAATGGTAACAGATCTCATTCCATGAAATGCTAGGAATTTCGAATTATCTGCCGGACAAAGAAACACAAAAGGAATAGCGAGGCAGGGTCACCTCATGCCACTAGGAGTAGAGCATCTTGACCCTGACAAACTGCCAGAGTGGGAGACTCTGGGGCGAGGCATCCGGAACAGGATCTGAGGGATTTCCTTCTTCTCCTCAAACCCTCGCCACAGCTCGTACAGCTGCACAAGACATTGGGACACCTGGGTGATCTTCTCTATGCTGCAAAGAGTGGGAGTTAGTGGGAGGCATATTTGAAAAGACTTTTACAATACCTGTTACCTGTAATATCATCGATCAATTCAATCTTCAACGAATAGTTCCCATTCTCCCACAGTTTCAAAAACTTAACAGGAAGCAGTAGATTTGATATATTTGCAAGTAAAACACTACCAGGTACTTGATGGAGAAGAAGTAGATTATATGATATTTGCAAGTTAAACACTACCTGATGGAGAGGTCAGAGAACCAGAGCATAGCATGCTCGTTGTTGTGTATGACAGAGGACATGTGTAGGGCTGACAGGGCTATGAGGTGGGGAGGGTTCGTCAGGATGACGTCACAGCGCAGTGAGTCGTTCACAATGTGCCAGGCTGTGTTCAGAACCTGTATAGGGCTTGTGAAGCGAGAGGGTGGGAGGGAGGGTGGGAAACAGGGATTAAATCCAAAGCCTTATCTGTAAAGGTGTATGGGTATAATTATGACAAACATAGAATTGAAAGTGAATATCGATTTCCAATCCAAGAATCAGAGAGGAGAAGGAAGAGACACTAAACTGTGAATCATCAGCGGTTCAGAACCTCAGGTCCCAGTGACTCAGCGTAGAGCGTAAGGGGCCGGTAGGGCTGGTGAACTATGAGACAGCAGTCCATCATCTCCAGCAGGTAAAACTCACACTCGAGAATGTGCTGAGGTCTGCCGACGGGGTTATTAGCAAATTATTTGGTAGGTTCGGGGGTTTGTTATTCAATGAATTTAACGACCAAAATTACCAAAAGTAAGAAGCCATCAATTGAGGTTCACGAACATTATATTGTGCATTAGATTGTACATTGGCGACTTAAACTAGTTTTACAGGCCTAACTGATAACTATCACCTTTCTGCAATATATTACCTAGGTATGCAATAATAGTTTGAGATCAAATGTCATCTCATTTTTCACGACATATTTCAAATCTAATTGACTAATTGTATTGCTGAAGAAGTCCCCTCTAAGCTGCTCTTAGAACGGTGATTCAAATGATTAAATCCTCTGACCTGTACAAGAACTCGTTGGTCATGGCGAAGCTGAATTTACTCTTGATTAGAGATGAGCAGACGGTAATGAGACGCTGTATGGGAATAGAGCCACATTCTTCAACCTGCAGAGATTGAGCTACAGCAGGAAGAAGGATCTAATGATCAAATATTAACTATTAACTTGTCGACAACGAAAGGTGAGTGCCACTTCATTGCAAAATACTTGTATGCTTATGGAGTGAAATTTCTTGTAGGATAGATGCTTAGATGAATAATGGATATCCTATGTTGAACACTATCATCAAGATTTTACAACTTTGTAAGTTTGTAGAAATAAACCTAGATTTGTCCTGGGACTCACCTTGGAGGCAAGGAATATGCAAGTCGGAGCCATGAGGAACGGATCTATGCTCTTGAAGGAGTTCAGGACATAGAACCGCTTGAAGTATACAGTAGCAGTGGCTATGACTTGCTGCCTGAGCTTGTTAGTCTCACCCAGCGCCTGGATGAAGTTAGCAAAGAAAATGTGGAGTTTCTTCACATCCTCAACGGACAGAGACTTGGAATCCCGCTCATATCCCTCGAGAACTCTCTCTTCTGGAAGAATCCACTGCCCATAGTGGGAGGACTTCCAGAAGTTACCAGCCATGGGCTACAAGCAACAGTAGAACAGGTAAGATGATACGACACAACATATGGGTTCATGCAATGACAATGATGATTGAAGTAAATTCTAATTTTCCTCTAATTGCGACGTACCAAGAAACGAAAAGTTAATGGTCTTCGGTAAAATTCGATATTCGACATCATCTTCCAGTGCGAAATTTAAATACAAATACTAGTTTTAATAGAAATACAAATCACTGTGTAAAATAAAACAGAATAAAATGAGCAAAATAAAGTTGAACTAGCTACGTTAAAACTTATAACATAAAACTGTAAACATACAATGCTTACGTTTTCAAAATGGTTGAAAATACATGAAACACAAATTACTAGGGAACAGGGTGCAACCATTATGCTCTTACACGATTTCAAATGATTTTGACATATACAAAGTATCATGTGATACTTCACACATATTCAAGACAATTTGAAATCGTCATAATGAGCATCAGTTATGCCCTGTTCCCTTGGTAATTTGTGTGTCGTTTATTTTCAACCATTGTACGGTTGTATGTTTACAGTTTTATGTTATAATTTTAACGTAGCTTTTAGTTCAACTTTTATTTTACTCATTTTATTCTATTTTATTTTAGTGATTTGCATTTCATAATTTATTAAAATTTAAGTATTTGTATTGTAAAATTTCAGCACTGAAGATGATGTCGAACATCGAATTTTGATTGAAGACCATTAACCTTTCGTTTCCCTTGTACTGTACGTCGCAATTAGAGGAAAATTAGAATTTACTTCAATCATCAGTTACATTGATACTTGATTATTATTATTAATGAAATCGAAACCATTTCTTACATGATATTAATATGTTTTACGTCACGAATCACTAGCTCATTAGGAATCATTCCAATCATGATATCAAAGGAACATCAGCTTCTCATGTGAAGATTCATCAACAGCCAAACTACGTAGGTAACATATCAACCACCAACAAAGAGTCGAAATACATCAGAATATCAGATGCCAGAAATCAGAAACTGAGGTCATAAATTCATAAGTCTTTAGGCTTCAGGAAAACCGGCATTTCTCTTCATACAAAACAATTCGCAGTGTGGTATTTTCTGCAACTTCAAATACAGAACGTAGATAACAACATAGGAGCTCCTAACATGGACCCATCACCTTGGTCTGACACAAATGCAATTGACCTGAATTCACCAAACTTATTTTCGACCAAACATGCCAAGAAACCCCACATCCTGAAGATCTGCCGCTTGCTGGAAATTTTTGCATCTGACTCTGCATTGAATCTTAGATCTGTAGAAAGCTATATAAAAACTGATATGCATAATGATAAGTTAGAAAATATCTGAAAAAATAATTTCATAAATCAATTTAACCATGATATAATCTCAAAAATAGATTGAGGCATATATTTAATGTAAAAAGAATCATTAAATTCGAAGTGAGGCCGTGGCTGCTGTTACAAAAAAATATCAAACAGTTTTGCAAACTGCATCCATTATCTCATGGAAGATTTCAGAGGCACAATGATGCAGAAGTATAATTTGTAATATAAAATGCAATCAGATCTATAGGGGCAGGAAGAGTACAAGATGAGGAAATGACTTATGGCATTAATTTATTTTGTCTGTACCATTCCAAACCAGCTTGATCAACATTGTCAGAATAAAGGCTATACCCTTCCATTTGTTTCTTGCGCCTAGGATCACTTATAGGGAATGTCTTATTTAAAGCTGCTGGTACTGTTGGGGCAATGAATTCTTTCGCAGCTGAAACAGGTGCTTCCTGTGCTGCAGGAACGTTGTATTGATGGTTTGAGTTATTAATGAAATTATTAAAGTGATCTATTTGTTCCTGCACTGATGGGTTATTCAAGTTTTGATATTGGCTAGATGGTGGGTAATACATAGTCTGATTGATTTCAGAGGATGGCTTATATGAGTCATCTTGAGAAGGAGCAATCGTTTCACTGTCCAATTCTGATTGATCTTCAGCAGTATAATCAGAATTATTGATTATTTTAGGAGAGCTTTCCTTGACTGCACTTGGGTAAACATCAAGAATTTGCTGTATTATGAGTAAATTGTTGAAGAAATGGTTACATTTCTTCAATTTCACTGCAGCATCTTCAGGATACTTCTTTTTACAACTTTTGAGTTGTCTATCCAACATGTTTATGATCCTTTTACAAATTCCAAGAGACACAATTGCAGTGTCTTCATCACAAACAATGTCCGATTGAACTTTGGACTTTAAAATGTTAATGATACCTGCCTCAAGTATTTTTGTTTTGCTTGGTGTTTCTGGCTCATCAGTACCTTCTATTTCAACATCAAAACTTTCTTCCACTTCTTCAGGCTCTTTACTAAGATAACTAAAGTCATGGTTAGGAAAATCAGCTGGATCAAATATATCGTTCATGATGAAATATTTGTTTTGCTCATCCACATTTTCATCAAGAACTCTACACCGTGTCCTCAGCTGAATTTCACTGAGAAGTTTAATTTCTTTTTTCTGTATTTCATTTGCTGCTTCCATAACTTTCTTTTCATACAAAGCTCTGTCAATAGATTCAGAATCTTTGATCATTTGAGCACTTACAGGATCCCAATTCCAAAGGATGTTCAGCAAGTGTGGCTTTGCTGAAAAGAGGGAAACATTTCATTACAATGTTATCAAACAATAGATAATGAAATCAAGTAGAAGTTTCTAGTTCTAAAACCCAATCATACAGTTTGCCAGTGACTGATTTTAGGGATCATTCACATATTACGTAATCACCTAGAGGGGGGAGGGGTTTCCGAATGATTACGTTACATGTTATTGTAACGAATACAACTACTGTAAACTTGATTACGAGGGGGAGGGGGGTTGAAATCGGCCAAAAATTGATTACGTAATATGTGAACGATCCCTTATCACTTGACTGCGAGGCAACAGGCGTAGCCTAAATTATAAAGCAGTGAATATAGTTTGGCGTTAGGTACAGTAGCTGCATCTTATGGAATAAGTAGACAAAAACATCAAAAACCAGCCTCTTATCATTAAACTGACAATATAAAATGCAAAACTAAAAGCTGCAGCTTCTGATTGGTATTTTTTGATGCGATAAAAACTATGATTGCTTGTCGGGAAAATGGGAACATTTGAAACCATCGACGGAGGCAAGACTTGAATGTGAGAGCTGGTATGGTGGTACACTGTGACACTGTGGCAGGCATTAAATAGTTAAATGGGTCGGGTGTCCTGTGACCTTGATGGCCCAATCGAAAATATTTTCCTTACTTAAAGATTAAAGATATCTGGAAGAACCAGTTGACTCCCGTTATGACATCCTTAAAAGGACTGCACTTTATATATTGGAATAATTGGTAGTTTCTGCCAAAATCAGACGACAATCTTGATAAATTTATATGAAATTTGTGGTAAAATGTTGAAAAGAAGTTGTGCTTGCAATGATATGACGAAAACCATAAATCAGTAACGTGAAAAAATACTTTTCCTTATTTTCAGTTGTCATGGTCATCTACAAATGACATAGACTTTTATAGATGAAACTTATTTGAAATCATTGTACATGATATCTTATACTAAAAAGTATGATCGGGATAATTGCTTATGACTATATGGAAAAAAGAGATGGCTGCTGGCTCGGAGGGGGAATATAAAGAGCTCATCATATGATGAGCTTTCAATCTTTCAATGAAATTAAGAATGAAAGAAGGTATATATTATACTTATGCAGGCCTCCATGAAGTGAAAAGAATGATGGGGATGATCACACACATTTGCTACTCACAGAGAAGATGCTCAGTCTTAGTAGCGTCATTGAACTTTGATTGACACAATTCACAAACAAAATGATTTGGTCCAGTAACCCTGATACAGTTGCTGCCTGAAATAACAAGAGGTTATCGTATTAAAGAAAATATGAATCAAATTCTGATTTGAATTCTTGCAACAAGTCAAGTGGAGATATTTCTGCATGTTGATCTATTATGACACTGAGAACATAATTACATCATAATGATTTTGTTAAAGAAGAATGGGAAATTCAAATAAGGAAGATACTTAAATTTCAAAATTCCTTCAGCACCTCATCAATAAGTTAAGAAAAAGTTATCTACCTAAAAGATATAATAATAACATAAATCATGCACTACTAACCTATAACAACGAACTTCTGGTTTGGTTTGATGATTGGTCTTATTTCGCCCCTCAGGGATGGATATTCATCTGTGTCAACAGTCCCCATTTCCTCATTAAGTTTCATAATGGGATTCGTGAACATGAGGGAATGGATTGATACTGGTAGGATTTGCCTTGATCTTTTCTCTTTGAGTCTCACTTTTTCCAGTGCAGCATTAGGGTCAGCCATGGTAACACCAATATGAGGGTGGTCAAAATATCGATCAGCAAAACAGCCAGGTATAAATATTTCAACTTCTATGGGATTCAATTCGACATTTATAGTGGGTTTTGGTGTATTATCAATGTGCCCCCTGTCAACAAATGGCTCAGTCTTGACGTAATTAATCAATTCATCTTCCTCTGAAAAAGTTACATTGATAGGAGGTGGAGGTGGAAGGGGTGCAGGAATTGATACAGGCATTGAAGTTGAGGGAAAAGGCAATGGAGGCATATTCGGGGGCAACATAAGTTTTGGAGGCTGTGGTAATAACATATTTGGAGGAAGTGGCATTCCAGGAGGAAGGGGTATATTTGGTGGCATGGGCATATTGGGAGGCAATGACATAGTAAGTGGAAAATTCATAGGAGCAGGATTGAATATCGGAGGACAAGCTGCATAAGGATCAATCGAAGGAATCACAGCATCCTGAGGAGGCTTGAGGGGAGCTGTCTTAACCACTCCAAATGGGGAGCTAGAAATTGGGGTTCCAGATTTTATGGACTCTGTGGCAACTGAAGATGATGTATTTATTGCTGGAATGTTATCTTGTAATGCCAAACTGGCAGCTGTTGCTGTATTGCTAGATGATTTTTTGTTTGGACCCTCCTTTTTGTGATGGTCCAAAAATTCATCAGCTAATGTGTTGTAATCTTTGCTTTCAGTTTTCCCTTTTATATCCCACCTGCTTTTTCTTTTTCTTTCATTGGAATGAATAGCAGGCCCTTTTTCACGTATCTTTTCATTGCCTTCCATATTATAATTGATAGTTTCATCTTCTGATTTGTTTCTACTTCTGTGATAGTCAGGTTTTCTCTTCATAGATCTATTTTCAAAAGGTCCAATGTCAGAAATTGTACTATCATTTCCTTTCCTGAACTTTGATTGCATATTGTTTGATGTCATTTTATCAAATCTGCTTCTTGAAAATTTTCTCCCCCTGTTTGGAAAACTAGTTTCAGCTTCATCAGAGTTTCCTCTATTTTCAGTCCTGCTTTTACTATGATCACGTCTTCGCTGCATGTCCCCCAGTCGTTTTTGCCATTTATTATCTTTTATTTGCTGGGCAGTCAATTTCTCTTTCTTTGGAGAAAGATTATCATCAGTATCAATGAACAACTCTTTTTTCTTGTTGGTAGTTACTGCATGTAAAGCATTCTTATTTAGCTGCTTATCAGAAAGTTTGATATCTCTTGAAGGGCTGGCCTGAGGACTAGACTCTGGTAACTCATCAGAAGAAACATTTTCTGTACCCACCAGAGAATTTGCTAAAATATTGTCACTTATGACAGTTTCAGCAGTAATAGTTGTAACTGGAACAGTTTTGGATACATCTGAGTCTGATGGGAGGGATATATCAGATACACTGTTTGCAGAACAAGTCTGATCAGATATATTATTGTTTCCCAATATAGTTCCACTGGCATTGACATCAGGCTTTTTTTCTATCAAAATTTGATTTCCTATGGTGGGCTTCACCACAGTTTTTCTTGAAGATTCTTCAATTAGAGGTGCAAAGAGATCTGGAACAACTGAAAACATTTCGTCACTTATAGGGTCAGTGCAGTCTTTCTCAAACTTTACTAAACTATATGGGCGCTCAAATGACAGTGTCTTTCCAACCTGCAAAACATACATAATGATATATTAAAAGACAAAGATTTTTAAATTGTTAAAATGGTAATCTTCGTTTAAACTTTTAAAGGAAGAAGCCTAAAGGCATCATACAAGTGCATGGATTGGGATGTGGATTGGTGTTATTGGCAGATAGCTCCATGGACCAATTTAAACCAATGGTATCAATATCATCATAAATATTGGTAAACAAACCTTTTTTAAGAAATTCACTTGCTTTTTATGATTTTTTCCATTTGAGTGAGATTTCCAAATGACCTCGGAATTTACTGGCACCATGCAAGCTTTACACATCATGGCCCCCACAGTTATATCCGCCAACTTTGCCTGTTAATATGATTAAAGTAGGTATCATTGCTTTACTCATAAAGTGTGGTCCTAGTACCATTTCACAAGGACCCACACTCCACAAACATGTGGTTCAGAATCTCAGCATGTCATTTCTAAATCAGTGCCCTGTCTTAAGGCTAAATATAAATCAGAGATGGTTTTGGGTATATTAATTTGGTTAAACCAGCAGTCAGCACCCTGATTTCTTAGTATCATGGTTTTCTTGAAATTTTGTTAGGATGTGAAGATTCCTTATAGGTATTTAAATCAATTCAAATTTGAATCGGAATCATACCTTCAAAACGTCTTGATGCTGTTTGGACTTTTCATGATCCGGGAAATCATCAATTGCAATTGCTGTCTTGCAAAACACACAGTACAATGCCCCTTTCCTTTCTGCCATGAACCTATTGAGAGTAGTAAGATAAGTCATACATTCATTGTTCTACCAACTGAGATATCTCACAGATAACTCAGTTGGTAGAACAGTTAACTGGCAACAATAAACAATTGTGGGTTTAATCCATGGTAAGTGGCCCTGCTTGCCATGTTTATTTCCATAAACATGCCTTCCATAAAGTGCCTGTTTAGGCATTTCATTGAATAGTTTTCTAATACATATCTCATGAAGTTTATATGAGTGAAAAATTCATTATAGCAAAAAGGGCATTATAGAAGAACAGAAAAACTAGGTGGTGATTCATAACTAATTACAGTTAATTCAAATTTCTATAGTAGGGTACATTCAGAATGTCAGATAGGTATCTGACTGATATAAAAATAGGCAGGTAATTCAATCAACAATATCTATGATCACGAAAGCTGTACACTCAATATATTTCTACATTCAACCCTTAAATTCAAAAATTTGTGAATTCTTAACTTTATTTGTATTCAAAATGTCTCTGACACATTCCATGAAAGGCAATGGACCACAAACCAAAAACAAAGATTCAATAGAAAAGTCTTTCAAATGTTCATGAGACACATGACCACTGGGACCATTCCATATTTCCTGTGACAATATGTGAGAAATGTTAAATTTAAAAGTTCTATTCATTAATTGTTCTAATTCTTCTTTTATCAAAATGTCCTTTTGGGTTTTATTGTAGAAAAGAAGATTACATGTATGATTCATATAGAGATTATCTTGGGCCATTTCAACGAGTATTCGATAAAAAGGAGTAATTCCAGTACCTGCAGCCAAAATCACTACTGATATATTTCTGTACAATAAATTCATGTCAAAACATTGGTCAAAACCTTCAACTCTTACCTGTTGATCTACTTCCATTTTACCTAAATAGTTTGAGTAAACACCATTTGGGTACTGCTTCACAAGCAATTGGAATTTCTTATTATCAATGGTATTAAAAACTGTGTAGGGCTTTTTATCACATACTATTAGGTCACTATCTGGGTGGATTACATAGATATGAGAGCCAAGTGGTGGAGCAAAATGATAACCATGATCTCCACCACTAAATGTCAGAAGTCTTGTATCATGAGATTTGTATTCATTTCCAATGCAAGTTAAAGTGAAATTTATTAAGTGAAACTGATTTGATAATGTTTGTTTGGAATCACTCATATGTTTTCCTTCATCATCCCATAGTATTTGATCTTTTTTATGAATAACAACCTCAAACTTTAAGTTAGAGTTTCGAACTTCCCACTTTTGTATTTCATTATGAAGTTCAATATGCAATATAAACTGCTTGCCCATACAGCTGATACAGAATAGAATGGTTTTATCTTTGACACATCCATAATGAAAAGACTTCCTCACCTTATATGAGGTAGAAATTTTACTATAGACAATTAAAGTGCAACACCTTTCACTTTGATAACAGTCATACCTAAATGAATTTATAGGAATCTCACTGAAACTTTTCATTGATGAAATTTGACCAGGTGATTTGAAGTTAGATGATACAGAGTTCTTTGTACTATTTAATGAATCTGACACTAGATATCCTACAAGAAATTCTTTTAACATATTTTGGAAGTTGACCCACTTATGGACACTGTTAAAAAGCTCTGTTGAATCTATCCCAGCACCTTTCATAAGCTCATCTATTCCACCAGGATGATAATCAATATATGCTGTAATGTCGTAAACAGCCCCTGAAATCAAAATGTCTAAAAGTTCAATAAATATACTGATTATTTAAATCTAAGTTATATTAAACAAGTGCATATGCTTTCTTATGGCTTTAAATAAATCTAGATAGAAAAAGGACCAACTGAAAATGAACCCATAATACTATATATGATGTATGGCATATTTTGTCTATATTGGCTTTGAAAATAATTTGATTCATTGTGAATTTCACTGTAAGGTATACTCCAGTTTAACAACAATCATCCAAACGTAAACAATTATGCATAATTTGATATACTAAACTACAATTCTTTTTCAGGCAGATCATTCAGTCCAAATTTCATGCACACACTAAGGGGGCTAGAGGGGTTTTGCAGTTTTATTTTGTTTCAGATGGAGATCACTATCTAATAATTGCAAGCTTATAAAATTGAATTGATATGTATCTTATACATATTTGAATTAAAAAGAAAACTTTCTTCAAGACATCAATCTGCGAGACTTTTCTCCAATCTTATACATAAGGTACATATAAAGGGTACTGAAAGTATTATGAAAGTATTCTTAAAAATAGGCTAAAGTGCTTAGGAATGCTCACCATTGATAGCTGTCCAAGCATCATTAATTTTATTATGCTTAGCAAGTTCAGAAGTACTTATTCGCTGAGGGGCTTTTGGTGGTACATGTGCTTTGAAGCGAACCCAATCCATAAGACTATGACCAGGCTTCAGAGCAATTTTCCCTTTTGTATTAGATGCAATTTGAGGTGAATTAGGATTGAGGAATGACATACCACTTCCTTCCTGAAAAAAGATTAAGCTATTTGTGATGCAAGATGCCTTGAATATAAGAAAAAATCCATAATGGCAGAGTCCAGATATTATTTCAGAAAAGCTCAATCAAATCTGTCATAACCCTCCTCTCAATAAGGAGAGGTTAAGGGTTGCTAAGAATCAGCAAGACACTCCTTGAAGGAGACACTCCTTATAACAAGGCCTCTAGTCAATTTACACTGAACTTACTCTAATTCCATCATGTGGCACCACTTGCCATGCTCAATAATTAAGACAAATAATCAAATTTATTAGTCCAACAGTGCCCTTTCTCAGGTAGCTATATAATATATTATATCATTGATAATAATAATATCATTGATAATAATAATGATCTTTATCAGAGAAACTTTGCCAAACACTACACAAAAACAATCTGATATTGTGAATATTGAAATAGTTAACCCCACCACCAAAGTACTACTATATTACCTGTAATTGTGAAACTATGAGTGAAGTCTGTTTTGACTGAAATGTGAAAGATGAACTTAGGGAGCAAGTTAACGATCAATGATATGATAAGATAAGATAAAATTAATGGTATTGAACCATCACAAATCTTAACAATATTCAATTCATTGGTTTACGTTAAGAACACCTTTGAACACAGGTGTCCATTTATCAATAACATTTTGAAACATTTCATAGAATAAATAGGAGTCTTATTTAATAAAACTGCTGTCTTTCATTGAAAGTAACAATTATGATTCAAGCCAAATAACTACTCCACAATATCAACTGACAGTTTCGATTCATAACTTTAAGATTGACTTTATGAAAAGCTATGAATCATCTTCAGGATCTCCGAGGAGCAGCCTCAACACATCCTCAGTTAGTTAATTTAATATGTGTTGTGTTGTAAGTTTAAATAAATAGGAGTTTTAAACTTACAACACAACACATATTAAATTAACTAACTGAGAATGTTGTGTTACACTATGTGGAGATCCTGAAGAAGAAATATTTAATTTCGAAACTGACAGTCGATTAGTGGTATACATAGTGTGTGGGTTTGATATCATTTTTGAGATTTGTGTTTCACTGCATCAATGATCAATCACTTCAAACATAGGAGTCAATATTATATAGAAATGAATTGAAATAACTTAAATTATAAATAACATGCATTTGATAATATGATAAACTTTATCTTCGTCAGCTAAAAATAGAAGGTGAGAGGGGTGCTTATAAATGATATGAGTGGTGTCAGGGGATGGGAGGTGGATGAGCAGGTGACAGGATAATCACCTGATGAAAAGATGAATTAAAACTGACCAAAGTCTATTTGAATTAAAAAGAAAGTCTATTTGAATTAAAAAGAAAGTCATAATGTTGGGATACATTCGGTTAAGTAACATATATAAGATAGAATACTATAATTTACACGAGGAGCAGGCTGAGTGCGACAATACCAAATTATTGCATGAGGAGCAGCCGAGTGCAATAATTGTATTAGTGTCAAGACCTTCCTAAGCCCGCGACCTTCCTAAGCCGCGCGACGATAACAGGGGTATACGTGTTTAGCAAGTCAAGACCATTTGGCATGCTCTTAGTGTATTAGCCAATGTGGGGAGTGCAATGCTACAAATTAATGCCCGAGTACCAGTACCCTCTAAATTGGCTCTATCTTGCCCTAACCAGGACCCTAGTCACGCTTCCTAAGCCCGCATTTGTCTGACGTCGTCAGACCCATTATTTAAAATTTTAAATTGCGAGTCGTGGCGCGCGCGCTTCGCGCGCGCGAGGGGGTCAGGCAACGCCTGACAAGCCCGCATAGGTGTGTGTACGCGCCGCGCGCTTCCCTACGGGACACTGGTGACTGGGGAAGCGCGCCGCGGCCGCGTGAGCCACACAGGGATATACGTGTTTAGCAATGGTTACTGGTTACATGCACGGAGTGCGCGGCGCGACGCCCCTACGGTGGCCGAGCAGGCTCACTTTTTTTACATAAAAAATTTTTCATAAAAAATTTTTATGTAAACCCCCAAACTTCTCGTCCAACCCCGTGGCCGAGGAGGATCACTTTTTTTACTATAAAAAATTTTTCAAGAAAAAAAACATGAAAAAAATTTTTTAGGCTCACTTTTTTATGTAAAAAAGTGAGCCTCTTCGTCCATGCCCGTGGCCGAGGAGGCTCACTCCAGGGCATCACTTTTTCAATAAAAACTCGCGTGCGCGCGCTCAAATCCCGCGCTGAAGTGCTTCTAAGAGAATGGTAGCGTGTTCCATAATATACGAAATTCATGCACATTTGATAAATAAGCGGTCGAGATGTCGTCATTATCAGACTTTTATATGGTAAGTTAATAACGCTTCAGAGCTTATTTTAATATGGTGCATAGCAGAATCGACAAGCTGCCCCACTTACGTACGAATTCGACTACGGACAAAGGTCACCATATTCGTATAATTCAAAGTTTTGGCTATATACTGGGTGAACTGCAGTTCATATGAAGTCGCCGCGCACTTCATATGAATTCATATGAATTCATATGAGTTCATATGAATGCGTTTACCAGTTCAATAAATTTTATATGAATGAACTTCATATGAACTGTATGAATTCATATGAACTTCACCATGAACTCCACCAAGTTCATATAAACTTCATATGAATTCATTAAACACAGGATGAACTAGTTCACCCAAAATTTGAGTGAACTGAGATGCATATGAATTCATATGAACTCATATGCATTCAGTTCGCCTTGAATTCATATGAACTGGGGGATTCATCTCGCGGACTCCAGTTCAGCATGGTTCAACGCAGTTCAACGGAGTTCAACGCAGTTCAACGCAGTTCAACGGAGTTCAACGAATTCATCTCGAAGTTCATCTAGAAGGTCAAAATGATAACAGCAGATATTTCGGGCATGGATCAAAACATGGAACAGCGACCCACGAGGGCGGCACCGCAGTGCCGCGGTGACGCCAGGGCAGTGCCATGGTGCGAAGCCACGAGGACGCCACTACTGGGCAACGATGAAGCCACGAGGGGCGCCACGGTGACATCATGGCAGTCAGCAGTGCCACTGTGAAGCCATGGCGTCTTCATGGCTTCGTCGTGGCGCCGCAGTGGCGTCCTCGTGGCTTGCTATAGCACTGCCCTGGCGTCAACATTTCCGCAACCAATCATGGGGCCCCTTGTGGCGTTGCTACTCTGATCTATGCCCGATAAGTCTCTAATTCCGGTTGACTGCTGAGTGACGTCACCTATTGAAAACTTTTTCAATTTTAAAGGCCGTTAAACTTCACCAATTGCTGCATCTTGATCCATTTTCACTAAAAGGGCTTCCAAAATCAAATATTGGCCC
>WFMF01000286.1:92138-104426 GCA_011033025.1 Beroe forskalii | reverse complement strand
AGGCGCCTATGACGCAACTTTGGCAATTCTAAAACCTACTACCACTATCGGTTCAATGCCTCTACTATACATTTACATCATTAGAAAGTCAAACCAATTGATCTCTGGCCCATGGATATGACAGCAGATTGTTACAAGATGCGTGTACATGACAGCAGGATTGTTACATTTGTTCCACTTTCCTCAGAAACTATGTTCCACCTCCAAGCATTCCCAGCGTGGTTTACGGGTGGAATACCATAAGATGCACTATCTAGTACATCTGTAGCAACAATTGAGTACTATGACCCATTTTGACCGGCTAAAATGTCTGAAATTCGGCATTGTCGAGTATAATAATGGATGGCTTTGGCGGTTATTTGTGGCGCCATGACGGCAACTATAATTCTAAAAACCTATCAACACTATCGGTGCAATGCCTCTACTATACATTTACATCATTAGAAAGTCAAACCAATTCGATCTCTGACCCATGGGATATGACAGCAGATTGTTACAAGATGCGCGTATATGACAGCAGATTGTTACACATTTGTTCCACTTGTGGGGAAAGATCATATGAAATGAGGAAATATTGACTTGTATGGAAGGCGCCGAACAGCTTATGTCTTACCAATGCCACAAGCTTGTGCATCAAAATCTTGTAAAACCCTGGGCGGCGCTAAAACACGTGTAAACGCCGAAAAGTAACTCAACGCAGATTAGGTTGTGTGTGTATGTCATGAATTCATGACAACAGTTAACATACTTTCGATATTTGTTCTTGCCATTTATGGTACCATGTGTGCCATCAGACTATCAGAGATGATGCGAAAAACACTGGGAGCTAGTAGGGTGCCATGTGCACTATTTATTGAACATCAACGCAAATCTTTGTTAATTATTGATATTAATTAATTTGGCTCGATGGGCTATGGTCGAGATCATCAATAGAATTACATGCAATTTTGTGCTCTTTGACTGTTTGAAAGTTCTCATCTGCTATTTTCTTGTATTTGAAACGTTATATCTCTCGGTTTCGGATATTTGAAATACCGCCATAAGGGCTTTTGCTTCGTTATTTTACTAATGTACTGTGAATGAACACAGCGTGCCTGTGCTTTGTGTGCAAGAGGCATTACAACAACCTAGAGATATAATTGCCCTCGGCATTTCAAAACCATGAAGCTTTTATCGGTGTGATATGAAAAACTTTTGAGCAAATGCTGTAGTAATGAGGTTATGAAATATTTAATTCCTTTGAGAATGAAGTTTCCAATCTGTTTATTGTCAATTTGATCTACCGAATTACAATCAAAATCGACGTGGCTTTTGATGTAAAATCAATGAATACGCGGATTTTCTCTAAATCTCGTTTGTCGATAGTTTGAATCTCACCGCGCATTGTTTTGCGCCGCGCGCACGTACGCACAAAACCGGAGCCAGAAATAGGGGTGTCGTATCGACACCCCTGGTTAGGGGAACGTCCAAATGAGTAATGTTGCGCGCGCGGAGTAGTCTTTGCCAGGCGTTGCCTGCCTTTGCTCTAACCAGATCCCTAGTTTTAGGGCACGTTACGCTAGTGTAACGGCACGTTACGCTAATGTAACGGCACGTTACGCTAGTGTAACGGCACGTTACGCTAATGTAACGGCACGTTACGCTAGTGTAACGGCACGTTACGCTAGTGTAACGGCACGTTACGCTAGTGTAACGGCACGTTACGCTAGACTAACGGCACGTTACGCTTATGTAACTACGTTAGCGTAACGGCACAGCGCTAATGTAACGGCACTAGTGTAACGGCACGCCATTAGTGTAACGGCATCGCGCGCTAGTGTAACGGCACGTTACGCCAGACTAACGGCACGTTACGCTTATGGGCATGTGGCGGCACGTTACGCTAGTGTAACGGCACGTTACGCTAGTGTACGCACGTTACGCTAGTGTCACGGCACGTTACTAGTGTAACGGCACGTTACGTTAGTAACGGCACTACGCTAGTGTAACGGCACGTTACGCTAGTGTAACGGCACGTTACGCTAGTGTAACGGCACGTTACGCTAGTGTAACGGCACGTTACGCTAGTGTAACGGCACGTTACGCTTGTGTTACGGCACGTTACGCTAGTGTAACGGCACGTTACGCTAGTGTAACGGCACGTTACGCTAGTGTAGCGGCACGTTACGCTAGTGTAGCGGCACGTTACGCTAGTGTTACGGCACGTTACGCTAGTGTAACGGCACGTTTCGCTTGTGTAACGGCACGTTTCGCTTGTGTAACGGTACGTTTCGCTAGTGTAACGGCACGTTTCGCTAGTGTAACGGCACGTTTCGCTAGTGTAACCGCACGTTTCGCTGGTGTAACGGCACGTTACGCTAGTGTAACGGCACGTTACGCTAGTGTAACGGCACGTTACGCTGGTCGTAACGGCACGTTACGTAAGTGTATCGTTATGTTACGTTACGCAGTAACGGCACGCTGCGCTAGTGTAACGGCACGTTGCGCTATGTAACGGCACGTTACGTTGTTGTAACAGCGTAACGTGCCGTTACACTAGCGTAACGTGCCGTTACACTAGCGTAACGTGCCGTTACACTAGCGTAACGTGCCGTTACACTAGCGTAACGTGCCGTTACACTAGCGTAACGTGCCGTTACACTAGCGTAACGTGCCGTTACACTAGCGAAACGTGCCGTTACACTAGCGAAACGTGCTGTTACACTAGCGAAACGTGCTGTTACACTAGCGAAACGTGCCGTTACACTAGCGTAACGTGCCGTTGCACGTCTAGCGTAACGTGCCGTTACAAAAGCGTAACGTGCCGTTACAAAAGCGTAACCTGCCGTTACACTAGCGTAACATGCCGTTACACTAGCGTAACGTGCCGTTACACTAGCGTAACGTGCCGTTACACCAGCGTAACGCCGTTAACGCGTAACGTGCCGTTACACTAGCGTAACGTGCCGTTACACTAGCGTAACGTGCCGTTACACTAGCGTAACGTGCCGTTACACTGCCGTTACACGTAACGTGCCGTTACACTAGCGTAACGTGCCGTTACACCTAGCGTAACGAAACGTGCCGTTACACTAGCGTAACGTGCCGTTACACTAGCGTAACGTGCCGTTACATTAGCGTAACGTGCCGTTACACTAGCGTAACGTGCCGTTACACTAGCGTAACGTGCCGTTACACTAGCGTAACGTGCCGTTACACTAGCGTAACGTGCCGTTACACTAGCGTAACGTGCCGTTACACTAGCGTAACGTGCCGTTACACTAGCGTAACGTGCCGTTACACTAGCGTAACGTGCCGTTACACTAGCGAAACGTGCCGTTACACTAGCGTAACGTGCCGTTGCACGTCTAGCGTAACGTGCCGTTACAAAAGCGTAACCTGCCGCTACACTAGCGTAACCTGCCGTTACACTAGCGTAACATGCCGTTACACTAGCGTAACGTGCCATAACACTAGCGTAACGTGCCGCTACACTAGCGTAAATTGCCGTTACACTAGCGTAAAGTGCCGTTACAATAGCGTAACGTGCCGCTACACTAGCGTAACGTGCCGTTACACTAGCGTAACGGCACGTTACGCTAGTGTAACGGCACGTTACACTAGCGTAACGTGCTGTTACACTAGCGTAACGTGCTGTTACACTAGCGTAACGTGCCGTTACACTAGCGTAACGTGCCGTTACGCGTAACGCCGTTACGTGCCGTTACACTAGCGTAACGTGCCGTTACACTAGCGTTACACGTGCCGTTACACTAGCGTAACGTGCCGTTACACTAGCGTAACGTGCCGTTACACTAGCGTAACGTGCCGTTACACTAGCGTAACGTGCCGTTACACTAGCGTAACGTGCCGTTACACTAGCGTAACGTGCCGTTACACTAGCGTAACGTGCCGTTACACCAGCGTAACGTGCCGTTACACTAGCGTAACGTGCCGTTACACTAGCGTAACGTGCCGTTACACTAGCGTAACGTGCCGTTACACTAGCGTAACGTGCCGTTACACTAGCGTAACGTGCCGTTACACTAGCGTAACGTGCCGTTACACTAGCGTAACGTGCCGTTACACTAGCGTAACGTGCCGTTACACTAGCGTAACGTGCCGTTACACTAGCGTAACGTGCCGTTACACTAGCGTAACGTGCCGTTACACTAGCGTAACGTGCCGTTACACTAGCGTAACGTGCCGTTACACTAGCGTAACGTGCCGTTACACTAGCGTAACGTGCCGTTACACTAGCGTAACGTGCCGTTACACTAACGCGTAACGTTGCCGTTACGTAACGTGCCGTTACACTAGCGTAACGTGCCGTTACACTAGCGTAACGTGCCGTTACACTAGCGTAACGTGCCGTTACACTAGCGTAACGTGCCGTTACACTAGCGTAACGTGCCGTTACACTAGCGTAACGTGCCGTTACACCCTAGCGTAACGTGCCGTTACACCCTAGCGTAACGTGCCGTCACACCCTAGCGTAACGTGCCGTCACACCCTAGCGTAACGTGCCCTTACACTAGCGTAACGTGCCCTTACACTAGCGTAACGTGCCGTTACACTAGCGTAACGTGCCGTTACACTAGCGTAACGTGCCGTTACACTAGCGTAACGTGCCGTTACACTAGCGTAACGTGCCGTTACACTAGCGTAACGTGCCGTTACACTAGCGTAACGTGCCGTTACACTAGCGTAACGTGCCGTTACACTAGCGTAACGTGCCGTTACACTAGCGTAACGTGCCGTTACACTAGCGTAACGTGCCGTTACACTAGCGTAACGTGCCGTTACACTAGCGTAACGTGCCGTTACACTAGCGTAACGTGCCGTTACACTAGCGTAACGTGCCGTTACACCAGCGTAACGTGCCGTTACACTAGCGTAACGTGCCGTTACACTAGCGTAACGTGCCGTTACACTAGCGTAACGTGCCGTTACACTAGCGTAACGTGCCGTTACACTAGCGTAACGTGCCGTTACACTAGCGTAACGTGCCGTTACACTAGCGTAACGTGCCGTTACACTAGCGTAACGTGCCGTTACACTAGCGTAACGTGCCGTTACACTAGCGTAACGTGCCGTTACACTAGCGTAACGTGCCGTTACACTAGCGTAACGTGCCGTTACACTAGCGTAACGTGCCGTTACACTAGCGTAACGTGCCGTTACACTAGCGTAACGTGCCGTTACACTAGCGTAACGTGCCGTTACACTAGCGTAACGTGCCGTTACACTAGCGTAACGTGCCGTTACACTAGCGTAACGTGCCGTTACACTAGCGTAACGTGCCGTTACACTAGCGTAACGTGCCGTTACACTAGCGTAACGTGCCGTTACACTAGCGTAACGTGCCGTTACACTAGCGTAACGTGCCGTTACACTAGCGTAACGTGCCGTTACACTAGCGTAACGTGCCGTTACACTAGCGTAACGTGCCGTTACACTAGCGTAACGTGCCGTTACACTAGCGTAACGTGCCGTTACACTAGCGTAACGTGCCGTTACACTAGCGTAACGTGCCGTTACACTAGCGTAACGTGCCGTTACACTAGCGTAACGTGCCGTTACACTGATAGCGTAACGTGCCGTTACACTAGCGTAACGTGCCGTTACACTAGCGTAACGTGCCGTTACACTAGCGTAACGTGCCGTTACACTAGCGTAACGTGCCGTTACACTAGCGTAACGTGCCGTTACACTAGCGTAACGTGCCGTTACACTAGCGTAACGTGCCGTTACACTAGCGTAACGTGCCGTTACACTAGCGTAACGTGCCGTTACACTAGCGTAACGTGCCGTTACACTAGCGTAACGTGCCGTTACACTAGCGTAACGTGCCGTTACACTAGCGTAACGTGCCGTTACACTAGCGTAACGTGCCGTTACACTAGCGTAACGTGCCGTTACACTAGCGTAACGTGCCGTTACACTAGCGTAACGTGCCGTTACACCACGTGCCGTTAACTAGCCGTTACACTAGCGTAACGTGCCGTTACACTACAACGTGCCGTTACACTAGCGTAACGTGCCGTTACACCAGCGTAACGTGCCGTTACACTAGCGTAACGTGCCGTTACACTAGCGTAACGTGCCGTTACACTAGCGTAACGTGCCGTTACACTAGCGTAACGTGCCGTTACACTAGCGTAACGTGCCGTTACACTAGCGTAACGTGCCGTTACACTAGCGTAACGTGCCGTTACACTAGCGTAACGTGCCGTTACACTAGCGTAACGTGCCGTTACACTAGCGTAACGTGCCGTTACACTAGCGTAACGTGCCGTTACACTAGCGTAACGTGCCGTTACACCCTAGCGTAACGTGCCGTTACACCCTAGCGTAACGTGCCGTTACACTAGCGTAACGTGCCGTTACACTAGCGTAACGTGCCGTTACACTAGCGTAACGTGCCGTTACACTAGCGTAACGTGCCGTTACACTAGCGTAACGTGCCGTTACACTAGCGTAACGTGCCGTTACACTAGCGTAACGTGCCGTTACACTAGCGTAACGTGCCGTTACACTAGCGTAACGTGCCGTTACACTAGCGTAACGTGCCGTTACACTAGCGTAACGTGCCGTTACACTAGCGTAACGTGCCGTTACACTAGCGTAACGTGCCGTTACACTAGCGTAACGTGCCGTTACACTAGCGTAACGTGCCGTTACACTAGCGTAACGTGCCGTTACACTAGCGTAGCAACGTGCCGTTACACTAGCGTAACGTGCCGTTACACTAGCGTAACGTGCCGTTACACTAGCGTAACGTGCCGTTAGCGTAACGTGCCGTTACACTAGCGTAACGTGCCGTTACACTAGCGTAACGTGCCGTTACACTAGCGTAACGTGCCGTTACACTAGCGTAACGTGCCGTTACACTAGCGTAACGTGCCGTTACACTAGCGTAACGTGCCGTTACACTAGCGTAACGTGCCGTTACACTAGCGTAACGTGCCGTTACACTAGCGTAACGTGCCGTTACACTAGCGTAACGTGCCGTTACACTAGCGTAACGTGCCGTTACACTAGCGTAACGTGCCGTTACACTAGCGTAACGTGCCGTTACACTAGCGTAACGTGCCGTTACACTAGCGTAACGTGCCGTTACACTAGCGTAACGTGCCGTTACACTAGCGTAACGTGCCGTTACACTAGCGTAACGTGCCGTTACACTAGCGTAACGTGCCGTTACACTAGCGTAACGTGCCGTTACACTAGCGTAACGTGCCGTTACACTAGCGTAACGTGCCGTTACACTAGCGTAACGTGCCGTTACACTAGCGTAACGTGCCGTTACACTAGCGTAACGCGCCGTTACACTAGCGTAACGTGCCGTTACACTAGCGAAACGTGCTGTTACACTAGCGAAACGTGCTGTTACACTAGCGAATCGTGCCGGTACACTAGCGTAACGTTTAGTTACATAAGCGTAACGTCTCGTTACATAAGCGTAACGTTTTGTTACATAAGCGTAACGTTTCGTTACATAAGCGTAACGTGCCATTATATTTACACGATCATTACATGCCATTTAACGAGCGGAAGGTGCCATTACACGAGCGGACCGTGCTGTTACATATTATTTATTTCTTTCACGAGTGAGATTTATTTAATTTTTCCTTACGAGATGCACAGTGTCAATTCGAGATAATTTAAGATGAATTAGTGTTATTGTCTTCAGTAATAAAAGGATTAAGAAGCGAATATTCATTTGAATTGCATAACAAAGGATCAAGTTTGCTTTTGTCATGTCTTCACCACTGTTAAAGGTGAACCATCACGTAAGAGTAAGATTTGTTATTTCACTGAGATCACTCGCCTCTCAGCGAGCATCTCAGAAAACATAAGTTGAGCGTTTTCATGTTTTTGGTTTTTCTAAACAAAGTTCTATATTCTAGTTGATAATGATTGAAACTCTCCTAATTCCCACTTGTATATACAACTAGTGAATAAAACTCCTGGCATGTTTATCATCTAGATCTTCGTGACGTAATAATATCATGAAACACCCCGCACCTCCCCAACAGTCAGTGAATCGTTAATAGTCTTTCTATCTCACCGCTCATGGCAGTGGCACGGAAGTGAGATGTTCTCACCCTAACCTGTACGTTGACAGATGCCACACTACCCAAAAACCTTGACCATCAGAGCCCAACGGCTCATACAACCCGTCAGTTTGGGCCCGAACCTTTCGTTCGAAAAGTTTTCCTCTAACTTCACCAATGCCTGTTTTCATAAGTCAGTTCTTTTAGTCGTACCGCCTATCAGTATATCAGTGCTATAAATTAAAGTTTCTCATTTCGTTACTGCGTCTTCAATTAATCTGCCGTTTTAAGTCCACCAATTTGAATTGATTCGTATAAATTATACGAAGTTGTGTGCTTGACAGGTAAATCTCTGGACCAGCTCAATTATCCGAGCAGGGTGGTTGAAGTTCCGCATATGTTGCAGCGTGAGCGAAGCTTGACTTGGGAAGTATGTATGGACTCAAAACTACCCTCAAATTTTCAGCACCAGTCCAATGCCATCATTTTCGGCACAGATATCAGAAATGTGCTTTCCAAAATATCAAGGGAGCCTGCAGCTAGATATCTACACAAATAGAAATAATAGTGACTAAACTATGAGGTTCCATGAAAAAATCACTAGTTTAAAAGATTCTTGTCATCAAAATACACTGCCTAGATGGCCCTTTGTCTTACAGGCGATGAACACCCAAAATAGTGTACAACAAAATCATTGAAGGAAGTGTTTTGGGTCGTTTCTGAGGTGTTCTACCCCCACTAACCGTAGGATGCTACCCCAGAAAGGGCGCTTCGGCAGGCTAAAAAGTTGGGCAATCGATCTGAAATTTTAAACTGATTTTTTCATGGAACTTCCTAGTTCTAGTATAGTCACTATTTTAGTATTTCGAAAAAAAAATCTAATTTTTAGGGGGCTGGTAAATGACCCTAGCCCTCACCCAACAAATCGTTCCCATAAGCCCAGAGGCAGGACAATAAGCTGAAAAGTAACGCAGCTCATTGTCCTGTGATATTCTCAGTCTCCAGTGTTTCTTGTAAGATGATACTGATAGTACTCATTATTCGTAAGCAGATATCAGAGGTCTGAAGCGTGATGGTGTAGGGGACTTGATCGGTGGGAACTGCGACATCTACTTTCTTGATAGCTACATCCACAGTGATATCTTGTATCTACGATAGGGTTGTTGTGGGAATATAAAGAAGGGGTGATTGAAAACCCAGGAAGTATCTAAGTATGCAAATATAATAAGTTTGTAAATTGATGAGCTCACCATTTTATCATAATAAGGGGTACTGATATTTTGGAAATTTCCAAAAATGTGAATTCCCATCAGGATCATATTCTACCCGTAGTAATCTGTTCAAATGCGAACTGAATGTCAATAACTTGACACGGCTTAATTCCTTACACCGTAACGTGCCGTTACACTGCGTAACTACCTTGACACCACTCTACTAACTTGACACCGCTTCACATCTTTGAATTTGCTTTACTACACCGTTACACTTTAGCGTAACTTGACACTACTTTAGCGTAAAGCCGCCGTTACACCATTACTTGATAGCGTAACCACCTTAAAGCCGTTACCACCTCGACACAACTTCACCACCTTGACACTGCTTTTCCACCTTGATGCTGCTTAACCACCTTGGCACCGCTTTACCACCTTGATGCTGCTTAACCACCTTGGCACCGCTTTACAACCTTGACTCCGTTTTACCACCTTGACACCGCTTTACTACATTGACACCACTTTACCACGTGCCGTTACACCCTAGCGTAACGTGCCGTTACCACTTTTACACTGCCGTTACACTTGACGTGCCGTTGATGACACTGCTTTCGTTACACCTTTTGATTTTGCCGTTTTACACCTTGACACCGTTTTACACTAGCTTGACATTGCTTACACTACTTTGACACTGCCGTTACACTAGCTTGACATTTCGTTGACTACGTTACACCGTTACCACATTGGCATTGCGTCACCGTTACACCAGCGTAACTGCCATTGTTTTTTCTACATAACGTTTTAACTTTTACGCTTACACATCTTTGAATGCCGTTACTACAGCGGACACCCGTTACACTAGCGTTGTGCCTTGACACGCTTTTCCACCTTACAAAGCCGTTTTTACCGTAACGACACCGTTACACTACCGTACCGTGCCGTTACACACCTTAACGTGCCGTTACACCTAGCACCGTTTCAAACCGTTACACTAGCGTAACGACACCATTTTACCACCTTGTACACTGCCGTTACACCTTGATGCTGTAACGTGCCTTGACACTGCTTTTTACCCGTTATGTTGCGTAACGTGCCGTTGCCGCTTTACAACCTGACCGTTTTACCACCTTGACACCGCTTTACTAGCGTAACAATCACACCTTAGCGTAACGACCATTGCACCCTTACATTAACACCATTTTACCACTTTAGCGTAACGTGCCCTTGCACTAGCGTAACGTGCCCTTACACTAGCGTAACGTGTCCTTGCACTAGCGTAACGTGCCCTTACACTAGCGTAATGTGCCCTTACACTAGCGTAACGTGCCTTACACGAAGCGTAACGTGCCGTTACACTAGCGTAACGTGCCGTTACACTTCAGCGTAACGTGCCGTTACAGTAGCGTAACGTGCCCCTTACACTAGCGTAACGTGCCCCTTACATTAGCGTAACGTGCCATACTAGCGTAACGTGCCCTTACAGTAGCGTAACGCCCGTTACAGCGTAACGTGCCGTTACACTAGCGTAACGTGTCATTTCGCGATCGTTACGTGCCATTTCGCGATTGTAACGTGCCATTTTGCGAGCGAATCGTGCTGTTACACATTATTTTTTGTTTCACGAGTGAGATTTATTCAATTTTTCCTTACGATAACACAGCGTCAATTCGAGATAATTTAAGATGAATTAGTGTTATTGTCTTCAGTAATAAATGGATTTAGAAGCGAATATTCATTTGAATTGCATAACAAAGGGATCGTTTGTTATCATGTCTTCACCACTGTTAAAGGTGAACCATCACGTAAGAGTAAGACTTGTTTCACTGAGATCACTTCGCCCTGAGGGGATCGGGAGCACAAAAACATAGAGCTTTTGTTTTGTTTTCAAACAAAGTTCTATATTCTAGTTGATAATTATTGAAAACTCTCCTAATTCACACTCGTATATACAACTAGTGTTAAGTACAACTCCTGGCATGCATGTTTATTCGATTTTCATCTAGTTCTTCGTGACGTAATGATATCATCAAACCACCTGCACCTCCCCAACAGTCAGTGAATCGTTAATAGTCTTCTATCTCACCGCTCATGGAGTGGCACGGAAGTGAGTTGTTCTCAGTCCACATCCGTTGACAGATGCACATCACCAAAAACCTTGACCATCAGAGCCCAACGGCTCACAACCTGTCAGTTTGGGCCTCGAACCTTTCGTTCGAAAATTTTCCTCTAACTTCACGAATGCCTGTTTTCATAGTCAGTTCTTTTAGTCGTACCGCCTATCAGTATTCAGTGCTATAAATTAAAGTTTCTCATTTCGTTACTGCGTCTTCAATTATCTGCCGTTTTAAGTCACCAATTTGAATTGATTCTATAAATACTGGACCAGCTAAACCCCTAACACTAGCAGGGTGGTTGAAGTTCCCGCATATGTTGCAGCGTAAGCTTGACTTGGGAAGTACGTATGGACTCAAACTACCCTCAAATTTCAGACCAGTCCAATGCTATCATTTTCGGCTACAGATATCAGAAAGTGCTTTCCAAAATATCAGGAGCCTGCGCTAGATATCTTCACAAATAGAAATAAAGTGACTAAACTAGAGGTTCCATGAAAAAATCATAGTTTAAAAGATTCTTTTCATCAAATACACTGCCTAGTGGCCTTTGTCTTACGGCGATGAACACCAAAATAGTGTACAACAAAATCATTGAAGGAAGTGTTTTGGGTCGTTTCTGAGGTGTTCTACCCCACTAAGCGTAGGATGCTACCCCAGAAAGGGCGCATCGGCAGGCTTAAAATTGAGCAATCGATCTGAAATTTTAAGCTGATTTTTCCATGGAACTTCCTAGTCCTAGTATAGTCACTATGTTTCGAAAATTAATTTAGGGGCTGGTACAATACCTAGCCTCACGCAACAAATCGTTCAAAGTCAGAGCAGCGCTTAGACGCTTTGTCCAGGATATCCATTCAGTGTTTTTGTAGATGATATACCATATTCGTAAAGATATCAGGTCTAGCGTGATGGTGTAGCTTGGTGGGG
>WFMF01000286.1:0-92038 GCA_011033025.1 Beroe forskalii | reverse complement strand
TTTTAAGGGCCAAAAAAAACCCCCCCCTTTAAAAAGGGGGGGCCCCCAACGGGGGTTTTGGCCCCCCCCCCCGGGCCCGGCCCCCTTTTGGGAAAGGGGGTTTTGGGGTTTTTGGGGACTTTTTGGGGGCCCCCCCAAAAAAGGGAAAGCCCCTTTTTAAAAAAGGGGGGCCCCCGGGGCATTTTAAAGGGGAACGGGGGCCTTTGGGGGGTTTTGGGCCCCCCTTTGGGGGGGGTTTTTAAAAAATTTTTCCCTTTTTTAAGGCCTTCGTTTTTTTAAAACCAAAAAGGGCCAAAAGGATTTTCCTTTTTAAAAAAAATTTTTGGGAATTTTTCCTTTTTTTTCCCCCCTTTTTAAAAATTTTTTTTCCCCAAAAACCCTTTTTTGGGGGGGCCCGTTTTTTTTAAAGGGGTTTTGGGTTTTTAAGGCCCCTTAAAAAAAATTTTACTTTAAATTTTCCCCCCTTTGGGGAAGGGAAAAATTTCCCTTTTCCCCCCAAACAAAAACCCTTTTTGGGGGGGGGTTTTTTTTTTAAATTTTTTTGAAAAACCCTTCCCCAAAAAAAAGGGGTTCCCCTTTCCCCCCCCCCTTTTCCAAAAAAAAAAGGGGAAAAGGGGGAAAAACCGGAAAAACCCAAAAAAAAACCCCCCCCCGGGGGAAAGGGGCCCCAAAAAACCCTTCCCGGGGTTTTAAAAACCCCCCTTTTTTTTAAAAGGGCCCCCCAAAAAAAGGGGGGGGGGCCCCAAAAGGGGCCCCCCCCCAAAAGGGGGCCCCCCCCGGGGGGGGGCCCCCTTTCCCCTTTTTGGGCCCGAAAACCCAAAGGGGGAAAAAAGGGGGAAACCTGGAAAAAGGCCCCCAACCCCGGGCCTTTAAACCCCCCCTTTTTAAAAAAAAAGGGGGTTTGGGGGGCCCCCTTTCCCCCCCCCCCAAAAAAACCCAAAACCCGGGGGGTTTAAAAAAAAAAAAAAAACCCCCCCCGTTAATTTTTTGGGGGGGAAAAACGGGGGGGGCCGGGGGAAATTTTTTCCCCCCCGGGGCCCCGGGGAAAAAACCCCCCGGGGGGGGGGCAAAACCCCGGGAAAAAGGAGGGAAAGGGGGGCCCCCCTTAAAAAAGGGGGGGTTTTCCCCCCCAAAAATTGCCTTTTTGGGGGTTTTTTTTTTAAAACCCCAAAAAAAGGGGGTTTTTCTAAGGGCCCCCCCCAAAAAAAAAATGAAAAAAAACCCCCCGGGGGGGTTTTTTTAAAAACCCGGGGGGGAAAAAAAAGGTTTTTTTTTTTTCCCCGGGGGGCCCGTTCCCGGAAAGGGGCCCCTTTTAAAAACCCCCTTTTCCTTAAAAAACCTTTTTTTTTTTCCCCCAAAATTTGGGGAAAGGGAAAAAAACCCCCCCCGGGGGTTTTTTTTTGGGAAAATTTTTTTTTAAAGGGGGCCCCGGGGGTTCCTTTAAAAAAAAAAAAACCCTTTTAAAAAAAAAGGGGGAAACCCCCCCCGGGGTTTAGGGAAAGGTTTTAAAAAAAAAAATTTTTTTAAAATCCGAAAACCCAAAATCCTTTTCCCTTGGGGGGGGGAAAAAAAAAGGGAAAAAAATTTTTTTGGGGGGTTCCCCCCCAAAAAAAAGGCCCCCCCGGGCCATTTTTAAAAAAGGGGGGGGGTTTGGGAAAAACCCCCGGGGCCCCACCGGTTTTAAAAAGGGGGGGGGGGAAAAAAAATTTTTTTTTTAAAAATTTGGGCCCGGGGGGGGGCCCCCCCCCCCCCCCCCAAAAAACGTTAATTAAAAAACCCCCTTTTTTTTTTTTTTCCCCCCCCCCCCCCCAAAAACGGGGTTCCGGGAAAAAAACCCCACTTAACGGGAAAAATTTGGGGGGGGAAAAAAAACCCCCCCAAAACCCCCCCGGGAAAAAACCCCCAAAAAAAAATTTTTTCCAAAATTTTTACATTAGCGAAAAAACCCGCCCCCGGGGGGGTTTTTAAAATTTAACCCCCAAAATTTTTTTTGGGGCCCCTTTCCGGGGGTTCCCTTCAACCCCCCCCGTGGGGCCCCTTTTAAAAAACCCAAAAAAAGTGCCGTTAAAAGGGCGAACGGCCCCCCGGGGGGGCCCTTTAAAACGAATTTTTTTTAAAGGGCGTTTTTGGGGTTTCCCCCAAAAAAACCCCCCCCCGGGGGGGGGGTTTTTTTTCCCCGGTAAATTGGGGGGGGAAAAGGGGGAACCCCCCCCCCCAAAAAAAAAACCCCCCCCCCTTTTTCCTTTCCAAAACCCCAAAAAAAAGGGGGCCCCCCGGGGCCCCCCCTTTCCCCCCCCCCCTTTTCCCCAGGGGGGGGGGCCCCCCAAAAAAAAGGGGCCTTAAAAATTTTTTTTCCCCCAAAAAATTTTTTTTTTTGGGAAAAAGGGGCCCCAAAGGGGGGGCCCCCCCCCCAAAAAAAAAAAAAGGGGGGTTTTCCCGAAAAGGAAAAAAGGGGCCCCCCAAAACCCTTTTGGGTTCCCCAAAATTTAGCGTAAGGGCCCCCCCCCCCAAAAAAACAAAAAAAACCCCCAAAAAAAAACCCCCCCAAAAACCCAAAACCGTTTTTTTAAAAAGGGGCCCCCAAACCCCCTTTTTTTGGGGGAAACCCCCCCAAAAAATTTTTAACCCCCCCCCCCCCCCGGGGGGGGCCCCGGGAAAAACGGGGGGAAAAAAATCCTTTAAGGGAAAAAACCCCTTTTTTTTGGGGAAAAAAATTTTTAAACCCTTGGGGGCCCCCGTTACACTAGCGAAACCCTTTGGGGGCCCCTTCCAAAAAACCCCCCCCCCTTAAAAAAAAAAACCCCCAGGGGGCCCCCCCCCAAAAAAGGGCCCCCAAAAATCCCAACTTCCCTTTTAAGGGTTTCCCCTTTTTTGGGGGCCCCCTTTTGGGGGGCCCCCCTTTTTGCCTTTAAATGGGAACGGGGCCCCCCTTTTTTTTGGCCAAAAAAGGGGGGGGGGGAAAAAGGGGTTTTTTTTAAAAAAAAAAAAAAAAAAAAAAACCCCCCCAAAACCCCCAAAGCCTTCCCTTAAAAGGAATTTTTGGAAAAGCCCCCGGGAAAAAGGGGCCTCCAAAAACCTTAATTTTCCCAAAAATTTTTCCCCCAAAAAGGGTTTTCCCGGGGGGGGAAAAAAAAAAAAAAATTTTTTTTTAAAAAAACCCCCTTAAAAAAAAACCCCCCCAAAATTTAAAAAAGGGGGCCCCTGGGGGGGTTTTTCGTGGGGCCCTTTAAAAAACCCCCCCTTAAAAACGGGGTTTTCCCGGGGGAATTTTTTCCCCCCCCGGGGGGTTTTAAATCGTGGGGACTTTTTTTGGGCCCCAAAAACCCCCCCAAAAACCCCCCTTTTGGGGGCCCCCCCCCAAATTTTTTCCTTAAAAACGTCCTTTTCCCCTTTTCCCCTTTACCCCCCCCTTTTCCAAAAAAAAATTTTTTTGGGGGAAAGGGAAACCCAAAGGGGGGGTTTAACCCAACCCGTTCCCTTGGGGGAAAAAATTTGCCTTAAAAACGTCCTTTGGGGCCTTGGCCCCCAAAAACGTGGGGGCCCCCCCCCCCCCGGCTAAGGGGAAATTAAAAACGGGGGTCCCCCCTTTAAAGCCGGGGGGCCCCCCTTTTTCCGTTGGGGCCTTTAACTTAGCCCCCCCCCCCCCCGGGGGGGGGGGGTTTTTTTGGGGGGGGGGAAAGGGCGGGGGTTTTGGCTTTTGCCCAAAAATTGGGGAACCCCCCCTTTTTTTTTTTGGGGGGGTTTTTTCCCAAAAAAAAGGGGGAAAAAAGGAAACTTTTTTTTTTTTGGGGGTAACGTTTTTTTTTAAAATTTTAATTTTTTAAATAAAAATTTTTTAAAATTTTTTTTTTTTAAAAAAACGGGGGTTTTTTTTTTTTTTAAAAACCCCCGGGGGGGTTTTTTTTCATTTTTTTTTTTTAAAAATTTTTTTAAAAATTTTAAAAAAATTTTGGAAAAATTTTTAAAAATTTTTTTTCAAAAAAAAATTTTTTTTTTTTTAAAAAAACCCCTTTTTTTTTTTTCCCCCTTTGGGGCCCCCAAAAAAAATTTTTTCCTTTTTTTTTTTGGGGTTTTTTTAAGGAGGTTTTTTAATTTTTTTTTTAAAAAAAAGGGAAAAACCCAATTTTTTAAACCCCTTTTCCCCCAAAAAAATTTAAAAAACCCCCCCCAAAAAAATTTTTTTTTTAAAACCCCCCCCCAAAGGGGCCCCCAAATTTTCCTTTCCCCCCCCCAAAAAACCGGAAAATTTTTCCCCCTTAAAGGCACCCCCCCCCCCTTTTTAAAACCCCCCCCCCCCTTTTTTTTTTGGTTTTTTAAAAATTTTTTTTAAAATTAAAATTTTTTAAAATTTTTTTTTTCCTTTTTTTTTGGGTCCCCTTTTTTTAAAAAATTTTTTTTTTGGGGTTTTTTAAAAAAAATTTTTTCCCCCCTTTTTTTGGGGGGGGGAAAAATTTTTTTTAAAAAAACCCCCAAATTGGGGGGTTTTTTTCCCCCCAAATTTTCCCCGGGAAAAACCTTAGGGGGGGGAAAATCCCCTTTTTCCCAAAAAAAAAGGGTTTTCAGAAGGAGATAATTTAAGATGAATTAGTGTTATTGTCTTCAGTAATAAATGGATTTAGAAGCGAATATTCATTTGAATTGCATAACAAAGGATCAAGTTTGCTATTGTCATGTCTTCACCACTGTTAAAGGTGAACCATCACGTAAGAGTAAGACTTGTTATTTCACTGAGATCACTCGCCTCTGAGGGACTGGGAGCATAAAAATATAGAGCTTTGTTTTGTTTTTCTAAACAAAGTTCTATATTCTAGTTGATAATTATTGAAAACTCTCCTAATTCCCACTCGTATATACAACTAGTGTATACAAGTACAACTCCTGGCATTGGCATGTTCATTCCGTATTTTCATCTAGTTCTTCGTGGCGTAATAATATCATCAAACACCCTGCACCTCCCCAACAGTCAGTGAATCGTTAATAGTCTTACTATCTCACCGCTCATGGCAGTGGCACGGAAGTGAGTTGTTTTTACCCTCACATCCGTTGACAGATGCCACATCACCCAAATTCTTGACCAACAGAGCCCAACGGCTCATACAACCCGTCAGTTTGGGCCCGAACCTTTCGTTCGAAAATTTTTCCTCTAACTTCACGAATGCCTGTTTTCATAAGTCAGTTCTTTTAGTCGTACCGCCTATCAGTATCAGTGCTATAAATTAAAGTTTCTCATTTCGTTACTGCGTCTTCAATTTATCTGCCGTTTTAAGTTCACCAATTTGAATTGATTCGTATAAATCACTGGACCAGCTCAATAACCCTAACACTAGCAGGGTGGTTGAAGTTCCCGCATATGTTGCAGCGTGAGCGAAGCTTGACTTGGGAAGTACGTATGGACTCAAAACTACCCTCAAATTTTCAGTACCAGTCCAATGCCATCATTTTCGGCACAGATATCAGAAATGTGCTTTCCAAAATATCAGGGGAGCCTCCTGCTAGATATCTTCACAAATAGAAATAAAAGTGACTAAACTATGAGGTTCCAATGAAAAAATCACTAGTTTAAAAGATTCTTTTCATCAAACTACACTGCCTAGGTGGCCCTTTGTCTTACGGGCGATGAACACCCAAAATAGTGTACAACAAAATCATTGAAGGAAGTGTTTTGGGTCGTTTCTGAGGTGTTCTACCCCCACTAAGCGTAGGATGCTACCCCAGAAAGGGCGCATCGGCAGGCTTAAAATTGAGCAATCGATCTGAAATTTTAAGCTAGTGATTTTTCCATGGAACTTTCTAGTCCTAGTATAGTCACTATTTCGAAAAAAATTTCATTTTCAGGGGGCTGGTAAATCACCCTAGCCCTCACCCAACAAATCGTTCCCAATCCCATAAGCCCAGAGGCAGGACAATAAGCTGAAAAGTATCGCAGCTTATTGTCCTGTGATATTCTCAGTCTCCAGTGTTTCTTGTAAGATGATATATACTCATTATTCGTGAGCAGATATCAGAGGTCTGAAGCGTGATGGTGTAGGGGACTTGATCGGTGGGAACTGCGACATCTTCTTTCTTGATAGCTACATCCACAGTGATATCTTGTATCTACGATAGGGTTGTTGATAAAATTGTGGGAATATAAAGAAAGGGTGATTGAAAACCCAGGAAGTATCTAAATATGCAAATATAATAAGTTTGTAAATTGATGAGCTCACCATTTTATCATAATAAGGGGTACTGATATTTTGGAAATTTCCAAAAATGTGAATTCCCATCAGGATCATATTCTACCCGTAGTAATCTGTTCAAATGCGAACTGAATGTCAATAACTTGACACGGCTTAATTCCTTGACACCGCTTTACCACATTGGCATTGCTTCACTACCTTGACACCACTCTACTAACTTGACACCGCTTCACATCTTTGAATTTGCTTTACTACACGGACACCACATTACCACCTTGACACTGCTTTACTAAAGCCGCTTTACCACCTTGACACCACTTTACCACCTTGACACTGCTTTACCACCTTGACACCACTTTACCACCTTGACACTGCTTTTCCACCTTGATTTTGCTTTACCACCTTGACACCGTTTTACCACCTTGACATTGCTTGACTACTTTGACACCGCTTTACCACCTTGACATTTCTTGACTACTTTTACACCGCTTCACCGCCTTGACATTGACTTACTACCTTGGCATTACTTAACTTCACTGACACCGCTTTATTACCTTGATACCGCTTTACCACCTTGACACCGCTTACCACATTGAAAATTGAAATTGCTTTATCCCATTGGCACCATTTTACCATCTTGACACCACTTTACCACCTTGGCATTGCTTTACTACCTTGACACCGATTTACCACCTTGACATTGCTTTATTTACTGCCTTGACACCACTTTACTACCTTGATACCACGTTATCACCTTGACACCGCTTTGTCACCTTGACATTGCTTTATTACCTTGACATTGCTTGACTATCTTTAAACCGCTTTACCACCTTGACACCGCTTTACCACCTTGGCATTGCTTCACTACATTGACACCACTCTACTTAAACTTGACACCGCTTCACATCTTTACAACTTTGAATTTGCTTCACTTCACGGACACCATATTACCACCTTGATACCACTTTACCGCCTTGACACCGTTTTACCGCTTTGACATTGCTTTACCACCCGACCATTGCTTTACTACATTGACACCGTTTTACCACTTTGACAGTGACACTTCTTTACCCCCTTGACAACACTTTACCGCTTGACACCGCTAATCCACTATGACACCATTTTACCCCTTGACACCGCTTTACCACCTTGGCACCGCTTTACCACCTTGACACCGTTTTACTAGTACTACATTGACACCACTTTACCACCTGACCATTGCTTTACTACATTGATCACACCGTTTTACCACTTTGACAGAGACACTTCTTTACCACCTTGACAACACTTTACCGCTTGACACCGCTAATCCACTGACACCATTTTACCCCTTGACACCGCTTTACCACTTTTACACTGCTTTACTACATTGACACTGCTTTACTACATTGACACTAATTTACCACCTTGACACCGCTTTGTCGCCTTGGTATTGCTTTAACTACCTTGATTTTGCTTTACCACCTTGACATTGCTTGACTACTTTTACACCGCTTTACCTTGGTACCGTTTTACCACATTGACATTGCTTTACCACCTTGACATTGCTTTACCACCTTGATGCTGCTTTACCACCTTGATGCTGCTTTACTACATTGACATTGCTTTACTACCTTGACATTGCTTTGCTACATTGACACTGTTTTACCACCTTGACACTGCTTTACCACTTTTATGTTGCTTTACCACCTTGTCACCGCTTTACCGCCTTGACACCGTTTTACCACCTTGACATTGCTTTACCACCTTGACATTGCTTTACTACATTGACACCGCTTTACCATCTTGACACTGCTTTACCACCTTTATGTTGCTTTACCACCTTGACACCGCTTTACCGCCTTGACACCGTTTTACCACCTTGACATTGCTTTACCACCTTGACATTGCTTTACTACATTGACACCGTTTTACCACCTTGACATTGCTTTACTACCTTGATTTTACTTTACCGCCTTGACACCGTTTTACCACCTTGACATTGCTTTACCACCTTGACATTGCTTTACTACATTGACACCGCTTTACCACCTTGACACTGCTTTACCACCTTTATGTTGCTTTACCACCTTGACACCGCTTTACCGCCTTGACACCGTTTTACCACCTTGACATTGCTTTACCACCTTGACATTGCTTTACTACATTGACACCGTTTTACCACCTTGACATTGCTTTACTACCTTGATTTTACTTTACCGCCTTGACACCGTTTTACCACCTTGACATTGCTTTACCACCTTGACATTGCTTTACTACATTGACACCGCTTTACCACCTTGACATTGCTTTACTACCTTGATTTTACTTTACCGCCTTGACACCGTTTTACCACCTTGACACCACTTTACCACCTTGACACTGCTTTACTATTTTACCACCTTGTCACTGCTCTAATACTATTACCTTGCTCTTATACCTGAGTGAATAAGTATTTCGGTACCTACTACTGCACGGGGACGGACATCTTCGACAAGTTCAAGGTCAACAGGATCGTTAGCTTTGCTAATAGGACTGGGCGACTGGAACCTAGAAAAGCCGATAACGATCCTGAAACAAACTAACCATGGAATCTTCCTGGACTTGCCACGGGAATATCCACACCCAAGGATTCCACGAGTCCCCAACCCGGTTGGGACTCGACGGTACCCCGGAATATCAACACTGCGCAGGAAGTCTGTTCCCGTAACCATGTTGGCAACACCAATGTGCTCCCGGCATATTGGTCCTCCAGGGGAGGGACGGGACTCGTTCCCATCCATAGTAGCCAACAGGGACCTCCCAGCGGAAATTTTCATAACACCAGAATGGAGGTAAGCCCGGGACCACATAGCTAGAGCTAAACTTTTGAAGAAGACTTACTATCACTCTTCGAGTTCTAACACTAGTCAAAGACTCTCTTCTGCATGGCATGGTGGCTCAACTCAAGGGTAGTGTGCCTGTGTGACTCAAAGACCTGGTTCGCCAACATTTGTTTTATCAGTTATATTAAAGTATTAACTCATGCTCAGGAGACTGTAAGTCCTTGGAGCATGCTTCGGCACACCTGTGCTCTGACTTCGAGTGAAGTTGGGATCTGTGTCGATTGATCTTCGGATTGATTCATTACTCTTGTACTTCTGTACTTTTCACACACAGATAACATGGTTAAGGACGGGAAAGACACTCTCGGGAAGTTTGAGGATGACCTACGGACTAAGACCTCTATCATGTGATTTCTAGCATCAAAAATGTGGGAGGAGGATCGTTGGGCGCCCATAAAACTACGTTCAACTCCGCCTGAGCCAGTCTTGACTCCATTTCATAACGCCAGAATGGAGGTAAGCCCGGGACCACATAGCTAGAACTAAACTATTGAAGAAGACATCCTATCACCCGAAATCTCTTCGAGTTCTAACACTAGAGAAAGACTCTTCTAGATAGCATGGTGGTATGGTGGCTCAACTCAAGGGTACTGTGTGCCTGTGTGACTCAAAGAGCTGGTTCGCCAATACTTGTTTTATCAGTAATATTATTTTTGCATGTTTTAATGTTCATGTTACTAGCGGGGGAAAGATTATTATCAAGCTTAGAGCTGATCAACAAAAGTGTGCCCTTAAAGATGATAGAGCTACGATATGAATGGTTGTTATAACTATAAGAGCATGTTTTTCCAAAATAGAATAATTATTTTCGTAATGAAATTTTTGACATCTTTGTCGTTCTCCTTATTGTCAAACGCTTTGCAAAAAAGCGTCATTATCTTCGTTATGAAATTTTTGCCATCTTTGTCATTCTCTTTATTGTCAAACGCTTTGCAAGAAAGTTTCATTATCTTCGTAATGGAATTTTTGACATCTTACTTTGTCGTTCTCCTTTTTGTCAAACAGTGGTGTCAGCTTATATAAAGGGCACTGAATATTGAGAATGCAGTATGCTAAAAGTAAGCAAGAAAATTCTGCCTTTTCGTGGAAATAAAACTTACCCAAGTTTTGGAAAATGTGGTCAGTTCTATTGCAAGATCATTCACCTTGAATTGGACTTACTTTTGAACCCGCGCAATGCAACGTCAACCCCCCACAAAGTATGGTGTTCTTATCGGCTCACTCTTAATCTGTCTAGCTAAACTTTCTTCCGCGGACAATGGTAAGTTTGATTGGATTTGATTCCATTTAAGTCTGCAAATTTACAGTGGTGTCACTCAGCGCCGTTTATTCGGAAGACAGACCAATTGATGTCATGATTATCATGGTGAATACTTAGATTTACGAACTTCCGATGAATGGGAATTCATTATATGTCAAATAAAATTTGCTTCAATTCACCAATACAACATTGGCACAACTGAAAATTAACACAAAGTCAAATTTCTAACACTCAACTGTCAGGTGGACCGATCTCGTGCAAACTTCAAGAGTATAACGGCTTTATGAAGAATGTTTGTGAACACAGGAGGACCAACCAAAGCTTCTTTAAATGCATTAATGCTGACAAATACTATGACGAATCACAGACCCAAGTCTGTCCAGAGGACCCCTACTTCTACCAGATGTGTGGCAGTGTGCCTGCTGAACGTTTGGTGACTGGTGATCGAGTCTCCCTCTGCGGGGAGTTCTTCTGCCAGGATTTTGAGGGAAGAAACAGGGAGTTTGCAGCCTTGCAACTCATAAGATGTAACGGGAAGAAAGACTGCCATAATACAATGTTAGATGAATTTGGATGCGATAATCGCTTCCATTCAGATAAGAATGTGGTGGATCTACCTTCTGGCAAGCTGTTTTCAAAAGATAAGATTTGCGATGATACATGTGACGATGAATATTGTGAAGATGAAGGACACTGCAATGAGATCCGTTACGGTATGTACTGTGACGTGACCTACTCGACAGGCGAGACAATTGCACGTTACATAAACCCACATCGAGTCTGTGATTCGCATCAGGATTGCTTACAAGTTTCGGAATATGACCAACAGAACTGTAATGGATCAGACACAAATGATGGCCATACGACTTGCAGGACATTTGAAAATAAGATAGTGAGGTTAGCTGATAACTTGAGATGTGCCTTGGTGATAGAAAACGTGAAGGCTAGCGTGACATTCATTTGTAAGAACTTGTATGACCAAACCAACTGCACTGATATAGAGAGAGTTGGGTTTCATTGCCTTGTCAGCAACGCTCCCTCCACGGTTTCAAAGTTCATGGAGTGCCGAAATCTACAGCCTATTTGTGATGATAACCTGGAAAACACATGTGAGAACGTAGCACCCACCTGCTTAATTCACAGGCACCGGATATGCGACCAAAAACGTGACTGTCGCAGAATGAAGGACGAAATTCACAAGATCTGCTCATCACTGACGCTGAGAAAATGTATCAGAAGGGGCAAACCAGGAATTGAGCTGCCAATTCCTTTGAGCTGGTTGAAAGATAACTTTACAGACTGCATGGGAGGGGAGGATGAAGATGGATCCTTGTGGCCAACATGTGGGGTCGGAGCAACAGTGAGACACGTGAGAGAAGACAGAGCCGAGCAGTGTCAGGATGTCTTCCTCTGTCAGGGAGGCAAGGCTGGGTATGTGGAGCTTGACTTTCTCTGTGATGGGGTTGAGAGTTGTGGCTTTGAGAACAATGTGTGTTTTGTGGCCAGAAGGTTTCCCAATATTTTCATCAAACTACAACGATTTTCAATACCAACGAAGGATCAACCTATCGGAATTTATTACATGTTTTTCTGTACTAAGGGAATGTCAAAGCTGGTTGAACTGCAAGGTGATCTATGTGCCGGAAGACCATTCAAATTTCCTAATCACCGAATTTATGGTCTTTCCGATTTGTGGAGTGTGTTTGTTTTACCAATCCGTCCCGTTGCATGTGACCATGTCTTTGGGGAGAATTATGTCTATACAAGTTGCAACTATGGGTGTAAGAATTCGGAATGCCCTTTGAAGAAGATAAAAACTTATAACTCCTGCCCTTCGCAGTTTAAAAACAGAATAGTGACATATGCCCGTGATAAAAGCAAATATCAACCATACTTGACTTTTATCACACGAGCTTTTGGATGGTACACCAATGAACATTTTATTTGCTCCAATGATTGGCAGTGTTTGCCTTACTCGAAAGTCTGTGACCTTGTTAGCGACTGTGATGACAGTTCTGACGAATTTAATTGCACCAATCATTTCAAATGTGAAACAAAAATCCAATATATCCCAAAGGCACAAAAATGTGATGGACAATTCGACTGCCTAGACCTCTCTGATGAGTGCAATGAAGAATGCTCCAAGGAACTGTTGGATCATATTGGCAAGAAAATCGTAGCTTTCGCCTTTGGGGCCCTGGCAATAGTCTGTAATGCGAGAGCATTGGTACTCAACGCTTTCAGCATGGTGAAGTCAAAAAATATCCGATTAGTCACGAATAAAGCGTTCATTATACTTATAAATGTGGGAGATCTTTTGGTCGGGCTTTATCTCATAATCTTGGCTTCAATGGACTTAGTACACAACAAAGAGTACTGCCATAAGCAAAATGAATGGCTGACTAGCGACAAATGCTCTATTTTGGGAATTTTGAATACGATAGGGTCCCAGATGTCACTGATTGCGATGACAATTTTAAGTTTTGTTAGAGCCAAAACTGTGAAGAGATCAATAGTTGCAAGTACAGCCACCACTAAAAAGTCTGTAATCATTTTGTTTTTTCAGATTCTTTTTGTTATCATATTGTCAGTGGCCATAGCAGTCATCCCCTTGGCTAATGATTTCGAGGAATTCTTCGTCAATGGTCTGTATTATGATCCGATAGTAAGACTCTTCATTGGGTTCCAAGATAAGGAAGAGCATTTTAAGATAATATCTCAATACTATGGTAGAATGCAGAAAAGGTCATTGAAATGGCAGTTCATCAGCAAAATGGTGGACGGAATGTTTACACAGGACTACGGTTCTTTGGAGAAGAAGAAGCTAGAATTTTACGGAAACGATGGCACTTGCATGTTCAAGTACTTCGTTACACCCTCCGACCCACAAAAAACATTTGTATGGTGCATTTTACTGCTTAATTTTTCGTCCTTCCTCATAATCGCAGCTTCCTACATGGTCATATTCTCAGTGTCAAAGCAGTCCACAGCAAAACTAGGCGCAAGGTTCCAGAAACGACACAAAGACACCCAGAGGAAAATAACTGCCATCATTCTATCAGATTGTATATGTTGGATGCCGTTCATACTTGTCTGCATGCTTCATTCCATGGAAGTGTTCGATGCCTCCGAGTGGTATTCCATGTTTTCGGTGGTAATCTTGCCCCTCAATTCTACCATCAATCCTTTCCTCTATGATGAGAGCTTAGGTCAAACAATTCGATCAATCGTTGACAGGATTTTGGGTAAACAGAAAAACCAGGAAATAGTCACTCCTGCGTCAGATTCCCAGCAGAATATCGAGCCAAGCAGACCAGAATCTGTGATTTATTCGGTGGGTTTATAGCTAGATGGCGTTGATACTAAAAGCAGGAACCACCCGAAACCACCCAAACCCACCGGATTTAGCCTCGAACCCACCCGAAACCACCAAACCCATCTCATACCACCCGAATCCCTAAATCCGGTGGGTTCGGGTGGGTTTGGTGGGTTCGGGTGGTTCCTGCTTTTACTATCGACGAGCTTACTGGGCACTCCAAATTTTTATTGGGTGAGTTTTTGTTGGCTTTGGCGGCGCAAGGCTTCGTATATCAATAAAATCTTATAATCTCGGCTCGTAAAGTGATTTTCTCAATCAGATTTCCCCACGAATCTGAATCATAACTTATATTATCAAAAATAAAACCAGGATAATGTAGGAGACAAGAATGAAAAAGAAGGACATAATGGCAACAGACACACTGGGAAAAGAAGGTAACCCCTTTAATTATCTAGGCTTGGTAGACAAGAAAGGAAATAAATAAAAAAAAGGAGAGAATAATAACATCTTGAAAAATAGAAAATTCTGACTTTAGAATAGGCACTTCTATAGGTACTTCTATACTGTTAATTCATATCAATAAACTAACTTTTAATTCTTTTAATCAGGGTAAAAAGTTCTCTTACTGGCGAGGGCTCCAGTCACACAATAAGAAATAAAGAATCAAACACTGATGAAGTGGCAATCACTATAGATATATCCTCAAGAGTAACTACAGATAAAAATGTGGAAAATGACTGCAACTCGATTGATACCATTGGAATATTGGGCAACGAAAACTCGAATAATGCCCCTGGGATAGTGGAGAATGACGACGCGATTGATAGCACAGAAAAGGTAGACAATGCAACGTCGGCACATGACGATACAATAAATGGCACAGGAGAGATGGACATTGACAGAAAGATAGATGCCGCTGAAGAAGAAGATATTGGCAGCAAGATAGATGCAACTGAAGAATTGGACATTGACAGCAAAATAGATGCCGCTGAAGAAGAAGATATTGGCAGCAAGATAGATGCAACTGAAGAATTGGACATTGACAGCAAAATAGATGCCGCTGAAGAAGAAGATATTGACAGAAAGATAGATGCCGCTGAAGAAGAGGACATTGACAGCAAAATAGATGCCGCTGAAGAAGAAGACATTGAAAACACAGTGAATCCCACTGAAATAGTGAACAGTGAAGACATGCTTGGGTAAATTGTAGCAATACCCCATGCCATCGTCTGAGACGGAATCTTCACCTCACGACATTTCCCTTGCACTTCACGACACTTAATCTCCCATTTCTGACCCTAACCTTACCCAAAGCCTCAGGTCTAGCCCTAACCTTTGCCTAGAGGTCAAATACAACGAGGTGCAGTGTCGTGAGATGAAATGTCTTGAGGTGAAAAGTCCGTTCCCCCATGTCCCCCTTAATACTAACTTGGACACTCTAACTGGGACACTCTAACTGGGACATTATAACTGGGACACATTAACTGGAACACTCTTACTGGAACACTCTTACTGGGACATTCAAACTGGGACATTCTAACTGGGACACTCTAACTGGGACACTCTAACTGAGACACTCTAACTGGGACACCCTAACTGGGACATTCAAATTGGGACACTTCAACTGGGACACTCTAACTGGGGCACTCTAACTGGGACACTCTAACTGGGACACATTAACTGGAACACTCTAACTGGGACACTCTAACTGGGACACTCTAACTGGGACATTCAAACTAGAATACTCTAACTGGGACACTCTAACTGGGACACTCTAACAGGGACACTCTAACTGGGACACTCTAACAGGGACACTCTAACAGGGACACTCTAACTGGGACACTCTAACAGGGACACTCTAACTTGGACACTTTAACTGGGACATTCTACCTGGGACACTCTAATTGGGACACTCTAACTGGGACATGCTAACTGGGACACTCTAACTGGGACAATATAACTGGGACAATCTAACTGGGAAAACTTAACTGGGAAACTCTAATTGGGCCATTCTTACTGGGACACATTAACTGGAACACTCTAACTGGGACACTCTAACTGTGACACTATAACTGGGACACTCTAACAGGGACATTATAACTGGGATACTCAAACTGGGACACTCTAACTGGGACAGACTAACTGGGACACTCTAACTGGGACAATCTAACTGTGACACTCTAACTGAAACTCTCTTACTGCTTTACTGGGAAACTCCAATTGGGCCATTAGTTGGGACACATTAACTGGGACCCTCTAACTGGGACACTCTTACTGGGACAACCTAACTGGGACACTCTAAATGGGACACTCTAACTGGGGCACTCTGACTGGGACACTCTAACTGGGACAATCTAACTGGGACAATCTAACTGGGACACTTTAACTGGGGCACTCTGACTGGGACACTCTAACTGGGACCCTCTAACTGGGACCCTCTAACTGGGACAACCTAACTGGGACACTCTAACTGGGACACTCTAACTGGGACACTCTAACTGAGGCACTCTGACTGGGACACTCTAACTGGGAAAATCTAACTGGGACAATCTAACTGGGACACTTTAACTGGGGCACTTCAACTGGGGCACTTTAACTGGGACACTCAAACTGGGACACTCTAACTGGGACATTTTAACTGTGACACTCTAACTGGGACACTCTAACTGGGACACCCAAACGGGGACACTCGAACTGGGACACTCTAACTGGGTCACTCCAACTGGGACATTCAAAGTGGAATACCCTAACTGGGACACTTTAACTGGGACACCTGGTTCGTTGCCACAAATTACTGGTCTTGTGTGTTACTACAATTTACACATGCTTGATGTTAGTGGGATAGTGTAAGATGACGGCGAAAATATAAAGACAGTTTTTCGTGTTTGGCTGTTGTTTGCTGTTTTTCCTGTTTTGGTTAGAATAATAAATTAATAAACTTGTAAATGCATGAAATTATCTCATTTTCTATTGGGTTGAAAGGGCTCACTGTGGTTTTTGCACATCACATAAAATCATAAATGCCTTTCTGATAATGGATTTTGCCAGACTTAGGTACATTCCAGTCGAGAAAATAAGAATTCACCTAAATTCGACTAAACTCCTTAAGTACGTTTCTCGCTCACATCTTGCTACGATAAAATTTCAGCTAAGGTTAGAATGTGTATGAGCAGTGGCAAGCTTGATATGCAAGAAAATGCCAAATCTCGCCAGATATGGTTGCGTCTCAGACCCTTTGGAATAGAAAATTTGGAAGTAGGTAAGGATCCCATGCTAAGGTTCTAGTCAAAAGAATTCAAATATTGGAAATTCGGACACGTCCTATGTATGTATGGGTGGCCACGCCCTTTTTTGGCTGAGAGTTTTTGAAGGTTTGATAATGAAAAAACAGAATTTTATAAAAATTTTACCGCCAAATTTTGAAAGTCCACTTTCCTTCTGGAATTGGAGTGTGCAAGCTGAGACTGAAATAAGACGGGTATTAGGGATGAAATACTGTGTGAACTGCGGGAACTGTGAAGTGTGAGAGTGCTGGGTCTCATGACATTCCTGGCTTTATCAGCTGCATATCACACATTCCCACTGTAATACAATACCGTAGAAACCCAACATGTTGTACCCGAGTCTACTATAGCAGCAATTATTTGTTTTATATTGCTCTTTGTACGCAAACTTAACCAGGTTCGTTGACAGTGCCAATTAAAAGTAGTCCTGAAGGAATATTAGAATAAAATTCATTCAATTTTAAAAACTTTAAATAATTATTCGATGCAGTCCTCGTTTAAAATTAGTAGAATGAATTATCACTTCTGAGATATCAATGAATTTTGAATGAGTTCTCAGAGCATAAATTGATTATTAAACGCTTGAATGGACTGAATGTGCAACTTCAATCATCGAATAATGCAGTATTTAAATCACCAAACACTAAACTAAAGACAGTTTTAGCTGTCAAATTCTATGAGAACATCGAATTGCCGCATTGACTGGAAATGTATTCTTTGCCATAGAAATGCCTTATAAAATACATATAACGTTTAATGTGTTGTGCACTGCTATAAGTTTGTTTTTGTTTTTCTAGCAAGCTGAACATTATTCTTGAGTAGTGAAAACTCCAATATTTTTCAAAACAGCAGGAGTACGCCGAATGTATTCTTGTGACTCGTTAAACTGAAGTAGCTTTATAATATATCTGAGGATACTCCTGAAGACTGAGCAGAAGGAACATATCATGGTAGTGTCAAAATATCAACGTATTCTGGCAGAAGACACGTGAAAGATAAGTAATGTTTGAATTTAATTCACGTGAAGTTAATTTTCATTTTCACACACCGTAGGATTTGTGAAGTGTAAGCACGGGCAAGACTGCAAGAGTAAAGATAATGAAATCGCACATCAGAAAGTACAATGTTAGAATTGTGGACAGACTTGCAATATATTACTTTGCGCGTTATTTGTTATTGCAGTATTTCAGTGTGTTTGTCAGGGATATCTATTCACGAGACAACTTTTAGTTGTGATTGTCGTGCAGTGCTAACCAAGATTCAAACCGATTTAAGTTAGATAGGGATACTTTCAGAATAATTAGAAATTATTTGCGGACGCGTATCTCGCAGGTAGTATCTGAAATCCCGACTGATCTACTTGTCGTCCGCCAAACAAATTGGTCCCAAGAAAGTGCCGCGCAATCGCAAACCGACAATAGGGTTAATTTACCTAATTTACCGTAAATAAGGTAAATCACTTTGTTTTTCGACTCTAGTTTATTCATCAAGTTATAAGTTGCTCTAAATTGCATTCTTGGGCGTTCTTAAAACTTTAAAACGATTTATACGCATTACACATGCAGGATGCCACCATAAATTATCGTAGGCTTTTTTCAAAATTTCATCTAAAAACTCATTTAACAGAATATTTCATTTTAAAACATACAATTTGATCACAGGGATGGGCAGATCGTTAATAATATTGTAACCAATTTAAACTACAGTTTTGTCATTCGTGGATTTCCTGCATGCGATCCAGATGATATCCGGTCAAAAGTGGTGATATTCCACTTTCGGTTTCTTATTCTACTGAATCATCACACGGCTGTACAATGGGTTTAAACAACATAATAAGTCTAACAATACAGATTTGACTTTTGAGTGATTTTGACGATCATAATCGTCTTGCTGATCACTTTGTCTAATACTTTGTCTAGCTTTTCTCAGTACAATAATAATAACCAAAGCAAATTTTATAAATTTACATTAGCTTTAAAAAACTACCACGCTAAAATTCTATGGCCCATGGGAAATGAAAACTATAGAACTATGTTTCTGATAGTTTAAATTTGATCAAAAGCCAGCAGCTGTTCATAGTTTAAATTTTAAAATTCCTGAGAAGCATGGGATTTGAGCACGTTGATACTTCGATAAACCATTTCATTACGACAAGTGCACTGATCATTAGTTTATTATTAGGTAATTCCGGTTATGATCATGAGCATCATATGTAATTGATGCAATCATCCTATGACGCTAATCTTACTTAATTATCAATTTATAAAATTTGATGCATCAAAAGCACATATAAATTACTCAAACTGAGAGTTCACAGATTATCGTTGTCACTGTTTTGCATGTCGATATTTCGATCATTATGTATTCACAGATTATTATAGTAGTATACTAAGTCATAATTTTCCAGATCAATGTATCTTGTGATTTTCGAGTGAAAAGGCTATTCTGATGATATTTTCGTAAGTTTAAGCATCAAAATTAGAAATATAAAAGATTTCAGTTTTTGATATCTCTGTGATAATTTAGTAATTTGCCGCGAGATCTTCAGACCACAGGAAATTATCAGACTTCTCGACTCTTCGACGACGAGAAGCTGCCAGCTTTCCGATTGGCTGCGTATTGCGCAGTGAAATTGATCTAATTTACTAATAGGCACATCCTTCATCTTGCACAATGTACGGCTTTCAGAAAACTATCTGCACGTTTTGATAATCATACGGATGGTCTTTTGACCGGAAAAGCGAGTTGGTACTACCCAGTACTTTTCGTGATAGAAGATTAGAAGAGTTTAATTATTATCACAGGCAGACGTTTGGATCAAATGGAATTACCTTTCAATAGGTTTTCTACCCTAACTTTATTTCAATTTTAAGAGTTTTATGTGAGTTTGGTCACAGTATCACAATTAAAATTGCATTAAATCTTCGCTTCTCCAAGATACTCCATTTATCAAGTGCAGATGAGAAATGAATTATCTAGTTGGCCTTTGCCCCTTTAGATTTATTTTGATAGATAAAAATCAAACATATGGCACTGCTTAAATCTCGTTCTCGTCGTGATCGAAAATCAAATAATCGTCATCAAAGCAAAAATAATCTTCAGATTTATCAAAAACATAAATTCTTTTTAGCTCTTTTCTGCTTCTTGAGAAGATAACATGATCCTGGAAAAGCGAAGGATTTCTTAATTTGGTTTCAACTCACATACTAGTACATCTCAAAAAGAAATGACAATTTCACAATTCTTCCACTACTCATCACCAAATTTTGTTTAATTTTTTCCAAATATTTGAAAATTGTTCCTGGGAAAAAGAAATTAATCCTTGCTCTGTGCTTTATCATCCCTATGGGAAACAGATTTTAACTTTTTTGAGGAGGTGGGCCAGCCCTAACCCTAACCCAGCCAAACACTGAATTTTGGCTGGTTTCGGATAGTTCCACATTTGAGTAAAGTTTGTGCTCGTAATTTCGGGGATGGGTTCGGGCAATTTTCATATTTTGATTAAAAATTATTGAAAAACGGAGTTTCAGGTGAGTTTTGGTGGGCTTGGATGGCTTCAGGTGGGTTTGTGGTGGTTCCTGCTTTATTAAGTAACGACGGAATGATGCCAAAGGCAACACAAACGAAGCAAACCGAAATCACCCCGAATTAAGCCGAAACGATCCAAAACAAGCGAATCAACCCGAGTCCAGCAGAATCAACCCACGCCCTAACCCGGGTTGATTCGCATTGTTTCGGGTTGATTCGGAAGATTTTTGGATTGGTTCGGGGTGGTTTCAGGTTGTTCCGTTTGTTTCGGTTAGTTCCTGCAAGTAGTATAAACGAATTCTGGTTACGTCGTTGAATATTCAAATATGAGATAAGTCACAAGGCATACAAAACGTAAAGTTTGTGATTCGAAAAGTCGAAAAAAGGGAATTGACGTATTTCATATCAAAGGGAAGTACTGCTTAAAGGAACAAGTGAGTAGTGAAATACAATATCCCAGCTTGCCTTGTTCCTTCACGAAGTATTTGTGCTACCTTAATTAGCCGTATTGTCTTACACAGCAGAAAACTCTAAAGAAATTGTGTAATCTGCATGTTCTAACAGCATCCCATACACCCCTTATACACAGCAGGGAACTTTAGAGAAATTGTGTAATCCGCATGTTCTAGCAGCACACCACAATTCCCTTACACATCCCACACGCAACAGTGATGCTTTCATTTAATTTTCCGTCTTCGCGTTGCGTTTCCGACTCCGCGTTGATGATAAAAGCAGGGACCACCCTTACCTTACCTTAGAGTACCTTAGAGTCCGTTTAGCCGGGATCACAGATGGGCGACGTCAACATGCGAGTCTTCCAAGCCTGCCATTCTGGAACATCTCTGAAGATTCCATTCAAGAAGGTTGTTGTTTACAGCAGTGTATCCCTGTTGTTGGAGGTGTGTCGGAAAGCTCTCTCAAGAAATCTTCCCAGAGCCACTTTGAATGAGTCAAGTGTGGACTGTTCGTTTACAGATTTGGGAAGAAGGTTCAGAGAAGGGCTGCTTTCACTCCAAAGGAGTTGTGGTAGTGGGTTGCTACGGATCTTTGGGCTTTAGAGTTGAGGCTGGGGACAGCTACCTTCAGGCCTAGCCTTAGATTATTCTTGAAGCTCATGCCAATTTCGTTTGGAGCAGCTCCAGTAGCTATTTTCCATGTGTGGATAATAGTGTATCGCTCTCTACGTCTCTGGAGTGACATGAGTTTAAGGGTCTTTTAGGCGTTCCCAGTAGTTTTGTCCTTTACAGCTACTGATTTTCCTTGTGAAGTTTCGCTGGATGTTTCGATATCTCTGATATCTTCAACTTTCGCTGGGTTCCAAACAGGGCAGCAGTACTCAATTTACTCCTCACCATTGTCTTGTACAAGGTAATCATGAGTGTGGGAGTTCTTGTACGGAATACACTGAGGACCCAGGCAGCAACTTTCCTTGTTGATATCAGCATCTTCTGGATGTGGTGTCCATGAGCAGTCATTTGAGAGCAAAAACACCCAGGTCTCTTACAGTTTTGCTGGGCTCAATGGTTGTGCCGTCTGACAAGGTGTAACTGAGGAACTCTTGGGTAAAAGGCAGGTTCCTTAGAAGCTAAGACTTATTCAAGGAATAGTTCAACAGCTCAAACTTGTTGCCATTCAACTGCATGTTGTTCCGCAGTGACCATGCTACAATGTTGTTGAGATCGTCTTGCAGAAGCATGTGGGAGATTATGTCACGAATCATGCAGGTAAGTTTCGTGTCATCGGCAAATATCTTCCCATCAGCAGCCTTGAGAACATTGATCTGGTCATCACTTTTTTGTGAATTCAGAATTCGTGTAATAAATTCTAAATTCACTTTTTAGCCATTTTCAACCCCTCCCCTCGTCTGTCAGCATTTGTCATCATTGACTAACCAGTAACCCCCTCCCCGAGCTGACGTCAGCATTGACCAAACCGCTTCCTTTTCAAAACAAACTTTGATTATTTCGGATCGATTTGAAGGTTACAGGTGATGTGTAGGTTACAGGTAGGGATGAGCTCAGTGCTCAATAGGGATGTGGTTCGAAACTGATAAGAAGCGTAGTTGTGACAACTACAATTAGAAGTGTAGTTGTGTGAAGATGTGATGTGGCCACCACAGGAGCCAAACAGCTCAAACTTGATTCAGAATTACAGATTACAGTTAGATGTACATCTTCCATACCCAGTTGAATACAAGCAATTGGATGTCAGATGATCGAATAATAAAAACATAAATCATTCATAAATTATTAAATTGCATGATTAAATAAATAATTTATTTGCTTGATCGATCGAATTGAACGTACGTGCGCGGCGTTCCCGTTGAAACGTCAGCGCGCCTTCCAAACATGGACGTACCAGTCAAGCGATCAGTAGATGTTCCAGCCCAAAATTATCGTGATTCTACATGTTGATCTACCAATTCAGCAACTCTTTCTTCAAGAACAATCTCTCCCTCGTTTCTCAGTCATGGCATATGTGGATAATCTTGTGAACCCTTTTTACGCGTCCTTTCATCAACTTCATTGGGAATTTTGCTGCCAATCTAGCTCACAGTAACAATTATACCGTCAATGTCTTATGGGATGGAATGTGGAATGCTTGCAAATCAATATTCTTCAAACGTCATATTGTCAACAAAAGAATGGTGTCAACGTCATATAGGCTGGAATGTAGAATGCGTACGAATCAAAATACGTCATACGTCATAGCATACGAATGGTGTCAACGTCATTATATGGTTGGAATGTGGAATGCGTACGAATCAAAATACGTCATACGTCATAGCATACGAATGGTGTCAACGTCATATGGATGGAATGTGGAATGCGCGCATTCGTCATGTTTGATTGGGTGTCAGCAGAAGCATATATAAAGCCCCCCACTGCGGGTGGGGTTATTATTAATTACATTTGTTGACCACTCCTACTCCTACTACGCCTTCCTGGACGAGTGAAGACCAGCCTCTCCTACTCCTTCTACGCCTTCCTTGACGAGTGATTACCAGCCTCTCCTACTCCTTCTACGCCTTCCTTGACGAGTGATTACCAGCCTCTCATTCTCCTACCACGCCTTCCTTGACGAGTGATGACCAGCCCTCCTACTCCTACCACGCCTTCCTGGACGAGTGAAGACCAGCCTCTCCTACTCCTTCTACGCCTTCCTTGACGAGTGATTACCAGCCTCTCATTCTCCTACCACGCCTTCCTTGACGAGTGAAGACTAGCCTCTCCTACTCCTACCACGCCTTCCTTGACGAGTGAAGACCAGCCTCTCCTACCACACCTTCCTTGACGAGTGATGACCAGCATCCTACTCCTACTACGTCTTTCCTATTCCTACCACGCCTTCTTTCACGAGTGATGACCAGCCCCCTTCTCCTACCACGCCTTCCTTGACGAGTGATGACCAGCCCTCCTACTCCTACCACGCCTTTCCAGACAAGTGATGACCAGCCCCTCCTATTCCTACCACGCCTTCCTTGACGAGTAATTACCAGCCTCTCATTCCCCTACCACGCCTTCCTTGACGAGTGAAGACCAGCCTCTCCTACTCCTACCACGCCTTCCTTGACGAGTGAAGACCAGCCTCTCCTACCACACCTTCCTTGACGAGTGATGACCAGCATCCTACTCCTACCACGCCTTCCTTGACGAGTGATGACTAGCCCCTCTTACTGGAGCTAGTGATGAACACGGATTGGCCTACAATCGAATCTGGTCGGGGTCTTCAGACTATCAAGTTGAAACATTTGTGATGCTGTATATCTAGGGTCTGTCAGAAGGACTTAGCCAAATCCTCTGTCCCATGAGTAAGATATAAAGTGAAACGTTGGCGGCGGCAAATGAATCACTTTGATAGTCTGAAGACCCTGACCAGATTCGAGTGTAGGTCAATCCGTGCCTATCACTAGCTGGTCATTACTCGTCAAGGAAGGCGTGGTAGGAGTAGGAGGTGCTGGTCACCATAAGTCAAGGAAGGCGTGTGTTGTGCCTTTTGTGTTAGTTCCATGACAATTCTGCTCGAATACCTTCTAAAGCAATCAGTAGAACTTTTGACCGAATGTGGACCGAGCGCAGAAAATCTGTCAGCATCAAAAATAGAACGTTTATCGAATGTCATGAGCTACCGATTGCTTTGAACTTTTGAAGTTGGAGTATAGCTCATTTGGAAAAGGCTGTCAGGTTCATGAAATGAGGAAGAAGGAATTATAACCTTACCGTAACCCTCTGTGTCTGACAGTTCGGGAACGCAGACTACTGACATCAAACATCATCCTGATGAAGTCAGCTCCTCTTTCAAATCTCCGGTATTTCCATCCCTGCGTTATCTTGGGGTCTACAGGATGAGCATCTTCAGAGAGCTTGATAAGTTCACAATTATCTTCCGTCCCAGGATGTGTCAAGTCACTCCAAAAAATCATGCTGCTAAAAAGTAGATATTGTTAAGTTATTGGTCTTGATATCAGGCATTACTGCATTAACACAAACCTAAAGAATAAGAACATAGTAAATACTTAAAGATAATACAATTACTTCTTTACTTATATAAATAATAATCAACAAGCAATTAAGCAATAAAGCTCAACAAAAATTCAATATTTCAATAACACTTTTTAAACGTTATATAAACAACAATAGTTTTTTTCAAACATAAAACGAAAATAAGACTAAAAGAATTCGTGATATACTTAAAATCTTAATAACAGATCCTTATTAAACAACTAAACGACTCTCAGACTCAAATAAGATTTAGAGGGCCATCGAACTTGGAAGGTTATACTTAAAACAACTTGAATAGATCAAACCTATGCTTTTAAACTTTGGTCTTTGAAAGAACACAATCTTCTTTGTTAAGACAAGACGTTTTGACTATTCTAAACAATAAATAATGATAAAAATACTTAGTACTAAGTAAATAGGTATTGCTCTAGTAAAGCAAGGAACTGATATAAGTAAATAATTATAAAAAGATCGGCGAATTATAATTCGTCCCTGTTTCCTTGGCTTGGCATCATTCCAAATTATCATTAAGTGAACCTAAAGTGTTAAAAATGTGTCCCAGGGCCGACAATCCGACATAGCACATGCAATTCAAATTCAGACTTTCACATTCATCTATAAGATTATAAGAGGACGTCTGAATAAGTAAATGGTGTTGGAAACGTGGAACTGTTCAAAGTAGCTCTCGAGTTTTGAAGTAAATAAGTAGGCTTGACCCAACAGTTACTGAAAAGTAAACAATTAGTTTGTAAACTCATGAAGGGACGAAGGGTACCGCGGAGGGCTTCTAAACAAAATATAATAATTAATAAACTAGTTACGAAAATAATAAAACATAAAATTTGCAATTCCCAAACCGCAACATATGACCCGAACAATAGAGTGAATTTCTGACATAAATAACTTAAGTTCTCCATACTCTCAGGAGGTTGAAGTACCTTATCGACATAGGTAATTATCACGGACTTAAGTTTCACGGACCTAAAATTTCACGGACATTAATATTCACGCTCGATCCTGCCACTTCAAATTTCAAGAAAATCTCGAAATTTTCGGTTCGATTTTTTCCACGATTTGAATACTTGATTTCAAGATTTTTTCAATATATTTCGTTAATTAATATGATAAATTTCCATATTTCACGTTCTCAGCATAAAAAAGAAGTATAATTTCCTTAAAAATTTTATTATTGCGTCTCTAACCTAGAAATTTTAAGAGGAAATACCGGACTTAATTTTCATGGACTTAATTTTCACAGAAATTTTAATATTCACGCTGATGTGCTCAGCGTGAGTTCAATTTCCGTGATAATTTTGTCCGATCAGGTATGGATCCAGCCCACAATTTTTGGGGGCGTGCAAATTTAAGGTCACTTGCTGTCACCTCGCGGAGCCTCATCCGCAAAAAGGACGTTTTTTGAATATAAATGTAATTTAATTATGTATTAGTAATGGCAGAGGTCTGGGGGCAGCCCCAGAAGCTCAGAGGTCTGGTGTTTTAAGAAATGTCAAAGCAATAGAATTTTTACATTGCTTTCATGTCAACAGATCCACCATTGTTGTCGTGCACAATTTTACTAAATATATTAAAATGGAAAGAAAGAACAGCAGGGGTCTGGGGGCGGCAGCCCCCAGATGCCAGAGCTCTGGAACTAAAAGAAATTTCAACTCAATAGAATTTTTGCATTGTTTTCAAGTCAACAGATCCACCATTGTTGTCGTGCACAATTTTACTAAATAAATAAACAATCAAAAGGAATAAAGAAGAGCAGGGGTCTGGGGCGGCAGCCCCCAGATGCCAGAGCTCTGGAGCTAAAAGAATTTCACTAAATATATTAACAAGAATTGCGCCTGCCGACAAAATTATTGTTGTTTGTCCGTTGTTTCCGTAGGCCGTTTGCAGGCGCTTAATTTCCCTCCCCCGTGATGCTTGATGTCTTGAAACTCAAAATTTTGGAAATAATAGTTTAAAGGGGTTGGCAACTACAGAAAAAGTACCATATTTTATTATCTAATTTACCTATAAATACTGTGAAAACAAAATGTGTGAAATTGCCATGTTTCTAAGCCCCTCCAATGGTGAGATATCGCACCTTTATGTTACCGCGCGATTGCGTCACAGTGGCAGTTCACCACAACCCAGCGCTATGATCACTAGGTTAATGATGTATTTTATTAGTATTGGACAGCATTGAGATGCATATTAGTGCATATTAGACGAGGCGTAGCCGAGTTTTATATGAACAATATGCATTGTAATGATGGCCAATACTAATATTAGTAGGTCAGCAGAAAGATAGTAATGCATAAGCATGTATAACCTACTATAATTTAGTATAAATTATTGCCCACCATAACAGAGCGTCGAGTTAGTTTGAGGGAGCCTGAGTTGGTATGGGGGAGCCCGAGTTTGTGAGTGAGTCCGAGTTGGTTGAGGTGCACAAATGATCAAATAGTATAGGTAGGGGCCCAGCTTTGCATGGGTGATGGGGGAGCCCTGGAAGTTAGTAAGGGGAGCCCAAATTAGTGTGGAGGAGCCTGAATTAGTATGGGGGAGCCCGAATTAGTATGGGGGAGCCCAGGTTAGTATGGGGGAGCCCGAGTTAGTATGGGGAGACCGAGTTAGTATGGGGGAGCCAAGGTTAGAATGGGGGAACCCAAGTTAGTATGGGGAGCTCAGATTAGTATGGGGGAGCCCGAGTTAGTATTGTTGGGTAGCCCCGGTTGGTAGGGGAGTGCGAGTAAGTGTGGGGGAGCCCAAGCTATGGTGAAGCCCAGGATAAGGTGGAGCCAAGTATGGTGAAGCCCAAGGTAAGGGCGAGCCTCGTTTGGGTGATCTCAAACGAGATCAAAATATCAGTAAGGCCCAGGATAAGGTGGAGCCTGTTATGGTGAAGCCCGGCAATGAGGTGAGTCTGGTAAGGCTGAGCGGTGAGCCCTTGTATCGGGGTTATGCCGAGGCATTGATGAAGCCCAGGATTAGGTGGAGCCTCGTATGGTGACGGCTGGCAATGAGGTGAATCTGGTTAGGGTGACACCGAGTATAGAGGTGAGCTCCGGAAAATCAGGGGAGCCCTAGATTCAGGGGAGTGGTGTATAGGTGAGCCCGTGATTAGAGGTGATCCCATGTGAAGGGGAAGCCTGGGTACGGGTGTCGCTGTTATGTGATTTCAGGAATAGGGGGAACATTAATGCCTCCCCTTATTCCCGGGCTCCCATACTTGCCATCCCCATTGTCACTGCATATGACCCGAGACATTGTTCTTTCGTGTATTGTACGGCTTGCTAGATAATTTTCTGACGAGTACACTGTCTTCAAAGCTGGACATGGATCTGTTATATCGCACATGCATTTTTGACCCATCATTTATGTCAATTTCAAAGCAGGCCTTGGCTTCTTAAATTTAAAACTTCAAAAACCTATTCGTCTCAATTAGCGTATTTTCATGGCTAAGAAGTTATGAGCAAATATAAAAGGGGTTTCACGCACAGTAAGTAATATGTCTACTCAGATCCCCTGACCACCAGTTATGAATAATATAGATAACGTATGTGTTATGACTGAAGACTGAGAAAACTACGATAAACGGAGATGATCCAAACTTCAAGGAATCAAATAAATAAATAAAAAATCTGGTTAAATCGTAAAGGAATAAGCACCTAAAACACGATACAGCCGTTTTACCAGTAATGTAACGCAGCGCAATAACATGTTACTGCCACAGTGACGTCATCGCGGTAAAATCTTTAAACCGCAATAACTCGCGAAATAATTAAGATAGAGAGGTGAGATTTTCTCCATTGTGTAACATGCTAGGTGAGAATTGATAAAAACATAACTATTTTCACGTTCCTGCTAGTCAATTCTATAGTTGCCAACCCCTTTAAACGACCTGGGCAGTGGACAACATGCTAATTTTAGTGTCGTGCCATCGTGTATTTCGAAATCTAACTGCTGAATTGAACTTATTACTGAAAATTTTCTGTGACATGATTTAAAATCTTTCTGATGAACTGATTGGGCTGTAGGATCACTTTTTGCTATCAGAAAACTGAAGATAAGCTCAGAAATTAAAAATTTGAAATTTTACTATAGTGGGGCCAGAACCCGTGACCTCCAGCGTGACAGCACTGCCAATTTCGACACGTTAGCCGATTGCGCTACGAAGTCATGACTCATGATGTGTCATGTTAATTATGTGTGACGATATGTGTAAAATTTCAGTGTCTTATTGTGATATTGATTCAATTTTCCACATCAATTCTCAAAGGATAGTCAAATTTGGCAAGCCTTTTTCACATTTCCTCGGTCAATATCTTTTTTGAAGGAAAAAATCGTGTTTTAGTATTTGAAATGAAGATCAATTTCCAGGACATTAGTCGATATGAAAACTTTAGTCACTGGGAATGTGGCACGGATGGGCCTGGTCAACGTATAAGATTAAAATTTTTGACAACCGAAAGCTCCAAGAATTAAGAAATTCGTGATTTTGAATTGAAAATTTGTGATAAGGGGACGGACGGAAGGACGGAAGGAGGGACATTTTCGCGACTGATATTATAAAGGAGCAATCCGGACACTTTCAAGAAATTACAGTAGTTGTATTGTAAACCTATTGGTACCTGATATACACATATCCTATTTCTCACCTTCATAAACCACGATCTCTGCCAACCCTCTCATTTGCCTTTTTGTATACACAAAAAGGCCAATGGGGAGAGAAAAAAATCATCTTCAGATCCTCTCCATTTTCTTCCCGTATATTATAACTTTACAATATGTAGGTAGATATGTCCTGTCTTCCTGTTCTTTCGCATTATTGCTTGTTGCCGTGGAATGAAACGACTTCAAAATCTCCTGTACAGCTCCACAGGATTGAAGAAAAATAGATCGCGCATGGAGAATGTAACTCGAGTGTGTAACAAAATTAATATAATTACATTCAATTAATATTACATCAAATGAACCAAAACCCGTCCAAAATCTGTTCAAAACCTGACCAAACTTGTTCAAAACTTGTCAAAAAACTGTCTTAAATCTTTCCAAAACCCGTCCAAACCCGTCCAAACTTGCATAAATACCCGTCCAAAACCCGTCTAGAATTTCTTTAAAATCTATCTAGAACCCGTCCAAATCCTGTCGAGAACCTGTCAAAAACCCGTCAAGAACCTGTCTAAATCCTGTCCAAAACCCGTCAAGAACCCGTCAAGAACCCGTCAGAAATTTTTTTTTTAAATGTTGAAACCTGTTTTAATTCAGATCAGAACCTGTCCCTGACCTGTCTGCGAACCTGGCATTCGCCTGTCAACGACCTGTCCATCAAAAGTGGACGGGGTACCGTGTGTCAGGAGGCCTACACTAATCAAAATTCAGAAAATTCTCCGACATACTTGGACTTGGGGAATACTCTGCGTAAAAAATGCATCATTATTTGGTTCTAGTGCACTCTCTGGAAATCAATCACATGGGAAAAAGCATGCTTCAGCCTTATTTTTGGTCCTTGTGGCCAATTGTAGACGAAAAAGCCCATTTTTCAAGAGGCTGTAAATCGTGAAAATGGCTGAAATTCAAAATTCTGAAAGCAGCATTTTCTTAGTTGGATCAAACTGAGATTATGAAACTGAAATCATTCCTATAGTTAGCCGTTTGGAACATGAAGTTTGTTTCCTGGGCGTTACTTTATAACATACTTCAGCAGAAAATTGTTCCTCAATTACGAACGTTCACTAACGTTCACAAACGTTCACTAAAAAATGATTGGAACGTGTGTTCACCCCAGTGGAATAATATGAGGAATGTTGGAGCGGCAATCCCAGCCAAAATTTGTCCAAATCGAAGCAAAAAAGCCCATTTAGGTTGACAGAAACTTGATATTAATATTTGGCTATTTTACGCCGCGCAATTATTATCATGGTCTCAACTCGCTAGTTTTGATAAAGGAGCAATTTCCAAACTGCGTCAGAATCCAATTAACGCGCACAAAACGCGTCATTCATTCCTAAAAAGCTACCAGGATCCTAATCTAGCCAAAATATTCCCAAACTAGCTGCCAGACTCCAAAAGTAGCCAGGGACTCCTAAAATCCGCTGCAAGGATTCCATCGCTTGTTTATACATCCAGGAACTCATTAAATCAACTTTTTGTCGTGAAGCAGTGTTTTTGTGATTCATTGGAATGTGGGAACCTTATCAGCCATATGGCTCAATATGTTTCGAAATAATGTACTTAGCAATGTTGACTTCGAGGTCCCTGTTTGGATAGTGAAATCCCTTATGACGCAAAAAGGCATTTTTGCTACTTTATGACTCCATGATAGTATAAATTATAATGAACGTGCAGCTCTTTGCGTTATATCGCCCGAGTTCCAAGCTTAATTTAATGGATTGAGTAGTGTTGCGCGCGCTGACGCGCGCAAACACACTCACTAATAACATTACTTGCTTTGCATACGAAGTAACCTCCGCAGAACTTCCATCTTTGCCTGATACATACTAATGCGCGGCGCATGTAGTGAAAAGAAAGTGATTTCGCATTATTCCATTTGTATCTGTTATTTCGTAACGTCATCGTCTCATGTTGCCTAGTGAAGACATGTAATTCAACGCTATCGAGAATGAAATCATGACTGAAGTAGTCTTAGACACGCCGCTAGACAGAAAAAAAGCCGTTTTTCCCGCGAAATCCCCATTCCCAGCCTCTTATAAAAATTATTCCACTGGGGTGTTCACTACGACCAAATTCAGCGTTCACTACAACTAAGGAAAAATGAGTATGGATGTCATCAATAAGCTGCTTGAAATTGATGAGGCATGAGCCCCTTTTTAGAGGCCCTAATTATATTTATAAATAAGTGCAATTTAATGCTTTCTAAAATACATGCTTTCTAAAATACATGTAGATTTATATGTAATGGAAATTTGAGCATCTTTATATCTAAGGTATTCAAATATTCGAATATAATTGATTCTATTCTATTCCAAAATTCAAATATGGCATTAATTTACAGTAAAAGAAAACCCAAAACAAAAGCTATTATGTACGCGGGGTGGTTCTACTGAGAATGGTGTCTAAGTATCTAAGTATCTAACCAGCTGCTAACAAGCTGCCTTTGGTGCCAGGCAAACTTCAAGTAGTGCCATTCAAAAAGATGTGATGACGTCATCAATTCACAATTCAACAGCATAATGATGCCGTCATCAATTCACCATTCAGTAAAAAGATTATGACGTCATTTATTCCTCCATTCAGTAACAAGATGATAACGACCTCACTCCTCACTGCTTTGATCCACCTATGAGAGGTGCGGTGGTGCTAAGGAATTTATCACAATGCATCTACCTCATCAGCCAATGTCTTGTTTTCAGATCCCAAGTTAACAAGAAGTTAACGAGATCGCTATAATATTAGGGTTGATGTTGAGTAACAGCCATGCCTTGATGACATCACCTGACCTAAAGAATAATGTAAATTGTACCCCCAACAATGTGAGATATTCTGATTGCCTAGCAACATCAGAGTAGATTATTAATGGTTAGGTCGAGTATAGGCAGCTGGGTTAGCATTGACATTTGACCCAATAACTCAGTAAGTATTAGTGTGTCTACAGGATCTACCACCTTCGGCACATAAGAATGAGGAATAGTAGACTGTTAACTCAACCGCATTACAGATCAGGTGGTAGCTAGGTGGTAACAAGTTATAAACGTCCTATTCGCTGTTCTTCAGAAAGCACTTTCTAGTTTCTATACCGTCTTTCAAAATTGACTTTTGTTAAATTCCCTTAGTAAAATCAAAATAAACCCTTGTGTTTGTTAGCAAAAAAATTGCACGTGGACTTTCAGTTTTTTGGTTTTCCTTCTTAGGATCACTCTCAAATAGTTGGAAAGTTTCGCAGCTTGGAAAATTGCCAAATCGACCTTAGTAAAATCAAAATAAATCCTTGCGTTTGACTGTAGCGAAAAAATTTGCACGTGGACTTTTGTTTTTGACGTTTTCCATTCTTAGGATCACTCTCGAATAGATTGGAAAGTTTCATGAAATTATGACGTAGGAATTCGGAGATATGACCGTTACCAAATCGACCTTAGTAAAATCAAAATAAATCCTTGCGTTTGACTGTAGCGAAAAAATTAGCACGTGGACTTTCCATATTTTGACGTTTTTCCCTTCTTAGGATCACTCTCGAATAGATTGGAAAGTTTCATGAAATTATGACGTAGGAATTCGGAGATATGACCGCTGTATCAAATCGACCTTAGTAAAATCAAAATAAATCCTTGTGTTTGACTGTGGCGAAAAAATTAGCACGTGGACTTTCGATTTTTTGACGTTTTTTCATTCTTAGGATCACTCTCGAATAGATTGGAAAGTTTCATGAAATTATGACGTAGGAATTCGGAGATATGACCGTTGTACCAAGATATTGCATTTGGTACAGTTGGTACACGTAGGTCCGACTCAAGCGATCAGTAGGACTTTCTCCAAAATTGTACGCAATGAACAGCGATATTTGCGATCTTTCAAGAAAATACTTTGAAGTTTATGTTGGTGTATTTTGAAGTTTATGTGATGAAATCGGACCAAATTTGAAGGATTATATTAGGCCGATAATTGGAACCCATTGGCAAGCTTTTGGGTGACAAACTCGAGAAATGACTTGGAACGCAAGGATATATTTTGAATCATATCTCGGATTTGGCACATAGAAATTCCTTGAAACTTCCACAGTACACTCCAATTATGTGCCCAAAGAAATCCTGAAAGTTTGGTGAAAATCGGTAAGAGAAATTTTGAGTAAATCGATTTTTTCGAAGTTTGTACGCATTCAAAATATACCCTTGCGTTTCAAGTCATATCTCGGATTTGGCACATAGAAATTCCTTGAAACCTACACAGTACACTCCAAGTATGTGCCCAAAGATATCCTGAGAGTTTGGTGAAAATCGGTAAGAGAAATTTTGAGTAAATTGACTTTTTCGAAATTTGTACGCATTCAAAATATATCCTTGCGTTTCAAGTCATATCTCGGATTTGGCACATAGAAATTCCTTGAAACTTACACAGTACACTCCAAGTATGTGCCCAAAGATATCCTGAGAGTTTGGTGAAAATCGGTAAGAGAAATTTTGAGTAAATCGACTTTTTCGAAATTTGTACGCAGCGTACATTGCGTACACGAAAGTCCAACTCCAAGCGATCAGTAGATGTTCCAGCCCAAAATTATCGTGATTCTACATGTTGATCTGCCAATTCAGCAACTCTTTCTTCAAGAACAATCCCTCCCTCGTTTCTCAGTCATGGCATATGTGGATAATCTTGTGAACCCTTTCAACTTTTGCTGTCAATCTAGCTCACAGTAACAATTATACCGTCAATGTCTTATGGGATGGAATTTGGAATGCTTGCAAATCAATATTCTTCATACGTCATATGCTAATAATATTACCAAACTATCCCTTGGAATTCTAAGACTAAAAACCGCCAATTGGGCATGAAGGCCATGGAAATCAAGAAAAAGTGAAATCTCCTTTCATGGAAATCAAGAAAAAGTGAAATACGTCATATTGTCAACATAAGAATGGTGTCAACGTCATATAGGCTGGAATGAAGAATGCGTACGAATCAAAATACGTCATACGTCATAGCATACGAATGGTGTCAACGTCGTTATATGGTTGGAATGTAGAATGCGTACGAATCAAAATACGTCATACGTCATAGCATACGAATGGTGTCAACGTCATTATATGGTTGGAATGTGGAATGCGTACGAATCGAAATACGTCATACGGCAAAGCATACGAATGGTGTCAACGTCATGTTTTTGCAATTTGCATTTCGTTGCGTTTTTATCTCTCTGCAATAACTGATAAGCGCATCACACACTGTTTGTTACCTGCTCATGATATACATGGAATACAGCTACCGTGTATAACATTGTACAAGTACATCTCCAGTCACCATGGATCAGTATTCATTGGAAAACGCTCAGAATGTCCTGTTTGATGTTTCTACCAGGTTACATGAGTTCTCGCTTCAAACTAAATGTCCCGATATCTATAAAATGCCTCGAGATGTATTTGCGGGTACAGATTACAAGAAAGAGGTCGTGTCAATATGGCTCGTGGAAACCCTACAACAACTAAAGCTGTGTTACGATGCTCTGAGAATCTCAACAGGAAAAGTCGATCAGCTGAAGGAGGAAGTTATCAGTCTGCAAAAGGATGAGCTTCAGAATCAACGGAAACAGTTTTGTGAGAGTCAGAGTGAAACCGTGTGTAAACTTCAGACGACGCTGAAATCTGAGCTGAAGACTTACAGTGATGCTGTTGCTTCCAGTTTCAGTACCCAAGTTCCAATGGTTTCTGCGGAGGACATTGCTGGTGTTGTTGAGAACGTTGTGAAAACAGAGGACAGAAGCAAGAACATCATTCTGTTCGGTGTTGAGGAAGATAACAGTGTTGAGGTAGAGAAGGCGGTCAAGGACTTGTTCTGTAAAGTTGGAGAAAAGCCTCACGTCAGCTTCTGTGAAAGGTTGGGGAAGAAGAGCACTGACAGACCCCGTCCCATCAAAGTCTGTCTTACAAATGGTGATGCAGCTGTACGTCTACGAAAATGTGGGAAGAGACTGCGAGAAATTCCAACTACTCGGCGAGTGTTTGTGGCACCGGACCTGACTCATGAGGAGAGAGAGGAACGGAGGAAACTGGTTGAACTCATGAAAGCGAGGAAGACAGCTAACCCAGAGCACCACTTCTACATATCAAGAGGTGAAGTTTGGTGTGATCAGTCCCCAACAACCCGCAACCAACTTGTACCAGCTGCCAACTCTCAGACTGCTCCTGCCCCTCGAAGCCTGCTCCCGTCCCTCGAAGACTACTTCCGCCCCTTCGAATCCTGCTCCTGCCCCCTTAAATCATGCCCCTCGAAGACTGCTACTGCCCCTTCGATGCCTGCTCCTGCCCCTTCGATGCCTTCTGCTGCTCCCTCGAAGCCCGCTCCTGCCACCTCGAAGCCTTCTGCTGCCATCTCGAAGCCCGCTCCTGCCCCTGTCGGAGCAACTGGTAGCACTGCTGAGGGCTTACTCAAGAGAGCTATGACAATAAATGCTAAGTTGCAGAGCAAAGCATACGGCGCTAAATCATGAACTTTTGCTGCCAAGCTTTTTCGGTGTTTGAAGATAGAGTGATTGATATGTGAATTTGATTGATGTATATCACGTCCAGACAGAAGTGTTAGTGCTTCTTTGGACAATTTATGTTTAATTCTGTTTAATTCTGTTAATTCTGTTTAATTCTGTGGATGAAATGTGGAATGCGCGCATTCGTCATGTTTGATTGGGTGTCAGCAGAAGCATATATAAAGCCCCCCACTGCGGGTGGGGTCATTATTCATTACATTTGTTGACCACTCCTACTACGACTTCCTTGACGAGTGATGACCAGCCCTCCTACTCCTACCACGCCTTCCTGTACGAGTGATGACCAGCCTCTCCTACTCCTACCAAGCCTTCCTTGACGAGTGATGACCAGCCCTCCTACTCCTACCACGCCTTCCTGGACGAGTGATGACCAGCCTCTCCTACTCCTACCAAGCCTTCCTTGACGAGTGATGCCCAGCGTCTCCTACCACACCTTCCTTGACGAGTGATGACCAGCCCCCTTCTCCTACCACGCCTTCCTTGACGAGTGATGACCAGCCCTCCTACTCCTACCACGCCTTTCCGGACAAGTGATGACCAGCCCCTCCTATTCCTACCACGCCTTCCTTGACGAGTGATTACCAGCATCTCATTCTCCTACCACACCTTCCTTGACGAGTGAAGACTAGCCTCTCCTACTCCTACCAAGCCTTCCTTGACGAGTGAAGACCAGCCTCTCCTACCACACCTTCCTTGACGAGTGATGACCAGCATCCTACTCCTACCACGCCTTCCTTGACGAGTGATGACTAGCCCCTCTTACTGGAGCTAGTGATGAACACGGATTGACCTACACTCGAATCTGATTGGGGTCTTCAGACTATCAAGCTGATTCATTTGTGATGCTGTATATCTGGGGTCTGTCAGAAGGACTTAGCCAAATCCTCTGTCCCATGAGTAAGATATAAAGTGAAACGTTGGCGGCGGCAAATGAATCACCTGGATAGTCTGAAGACCCTGACCAGATTCGAGTGCAGGTCAATCACTAGCGTGTCTATCACTAGTGCGTGTCTATCACTAGCTGGTCATTACTCGTCAAGGAAGGCGTGGTAGGAGTAGGAGGTGCTGGTAACCATAAGTCAAGGAAGGCGTGTGTTGTGCCTTTTTTGTTAGTTCCATGACAATTCTGCTCGAATACCTTCTAAAGCAATCAGTAGAACTTTTGACCGAATGTGGACCGAGCGCAGAAAATCTGTCAGCAGCAAAGATAGAACGTTTCTCAAATGTCATGAGCTTTGAACTTTTGAAGTTGGAGTATAGCTCATTTGGAAAAGACTGTCAGGTTCATGAAATGGGAAAGAAGGAATTATAACCTTACCTTAAACCTCTGTGTCTGACAGTTCCCCAGTGGAATAATATGAGGAATGTTGGAGCGACAATCCCAGCCAAAATTTGTCCAAATCGAAGCAAAAAAGCCCATTTAGGTTGACAGAAACTTGATATTAATATTTGGCTATTTTACGCCGCGCAATTATTATCATGGTCTCAACTCGCTAGTTTTGATAAAGGAGCAATTTCCAAACTGCGTCAGAATCCAATTAACGCGCACAAAACGCGCGTCATTCATTCCTAAAAAAGCTACCAGGATCCTAATCTAGCCAAAATATTCCCAAACTAGCTGCCAGACTCCAAAAGTAGCCTTGTCTGACGTCGTCAGGCAACGCCTGACAAAAGTAGCCAGGGACTCCTAAAATCCACTGCAAGGATTCCATTGCTTGTTTATACATCCAGGAACTCATTATATCAACTTTTTGTCGTGAAGCAGTGTTTTTGTGATTCATTGGAATGTGGGAACCTTATCAGCCATATGGCTCAATATGTTTCGAAATAATGTACTTAGCAATGTTCACTTCGAGGTCCCTGTTTGGATAGTGAAATCCCTTATGACGCAAAAAGGCATTTTTGCTACTTTATGACTCCATGATAGTATAAATTATAATGAACGTGCAGCTCTTTGCGTTATATCGCCCGAGTTCCAAGCTTAATTTAATGGATTGAGTAGTGTTGCGCGCGCTGACGCGCGCAAACACACTCACTAATAACATTACTTGCTTTGCATACGAAGTAACCTCCGCAGAACTTCCATCTTTGCCTGATACATACTAATGCGCGGCGCATGTAGTGAAAAGAAAGTGATTTCACATTATTCCATTTGTATCTGTTATTTCGTAACGTCATCGTCTCATGTTGCCTAGTGAAGACATGTAATTCAACGCTATCGAGAATGAAATCATGACTGAAGTAGTCTTAGACACGCCGCTAGACAGAAAAAAAGCCGTTTTTCCCGCGAAATCCCCATTCCCAGCCACATATAAAAATTATTCCACTGGGGACAGTTCGGGAACGCAGGGTACTGACATCTACATCATCCTGATGGAGTCAGCTCTTCTTCCAAATCTGCGGTATTTCCATCCCCGCGTTATCTTGGGGTCTACAGGATGAGCATCTTCAGAGAGCTTGATAAGTTCACAATAATCTTCCGTCCCAGGATGTGTCAAGTCACTCCAAACAATCATGCTACTCAAAAGTAGATATGTTAAGTTATTGGTCTTGATATCAGGCATTACTGCATGACCACAAACCTAAAGAATAAGAACATAGTAAATACTTAAATATCATACAATTACTAATGAATCATAATCAACAAGCAGTTAATAAAGAGTTAAGCAATAAAGCTCGACAAAAATTCAATACTTCAACAACACTTTTTAAACGTTATATAAACAACGGAATATTTGACTTAAAACATAAAACAAAAAAAAGACTTAAAGAATTCGTGATATACTTAAAATCTTAACGGATCCTTAATCCTTATTAAACAACTAAACGACTCTCAAAAGCTCAAATAAGTTTTAGAGGGCCATCGAACTTGGAAGGTTCTATTAAAAACCACTTGCATAGATCAAACCTATGATTTTAAACTTAGAAAGAACGCAATCTTCTTTATCATTATATTATGTGAATCGAAATTAAACCATAGTAAGACTTCCATAACGATTCCAAATCCACAAAAATCTGTACCTAAGCACCAATATAAGGATATATTAATTGTTTACTAGGTATTATACGAAGTTATCTCAATAATATTCCATTAAAACGTTAAAATCATTTTAAAACCTGAAAACATAACCTGATTAGCACAAAACTATGATAAAATAAGTCTCCCAATGTTTTACCTCAAGTGCGTAATTAAACATTTAAAGTACTATTTACATCTTGTAACAATAATAATAGCCACTGGAAATTGGTTACAATGTTCTAATCTCAGTTTGCTGGAAGCACACGTTTAATATCAGTTACTAAGGTCCCCGCGGGTTTGCCTTAGCATCGTCATAGCAACGGTGCTCACGCGTTGCTTGGATCACGTGACCTTATGCAACGCGTGAGGGGTCACGCCTCACTGTTCTGCACTCTCGTCAGCTACGAACTTCAGAGAGTGGGAGAATATTCAGAAGCGCGAGGAGCCCGGGGTGGGGCCGTCACAGAGGAACTGGTGGCCGAGTCCCTGGCCGCACTTCCCGCACAGCACCTGGAGTATTGGGCAGTGAATAGCAGGAAAGATTACTGAGTTAACTAGCAGGAAGGATTACTGACTGAAATAGCAGGAAGAATTACTGACTGAACTAAGACTAACCCTGAGCTACTTAGCCTCACCCTTACCATGTCAGGTTATTATCATTTTTCAGTAATGGGTTAGTAGGCATTGCTTCTTAGCAACGCTAATCATAGCACGTGTTTATTGAAAATACATTTCGTTTGATATTTCGAAATATCTGATGATAAGACTAAGGCAAAAATCATGACTAGCGTTTGAGCAATCCGGGCTGAGGAGTTTGGATAGGGTTACTTAGAAGTTTCGAAACCCGTCCTACCGATTCACAATCTCGATATCTGATTTACAACGAACTCCATAGGTGTGTTGTTGAGTTCAGTTGGGAACGTTTTATTATGTCAACATTCATTAATGTACATAATATGAAGATTATTTCAGATATGGAACTTTTGAACATCATATGATAGTTTCCGTCATCTTATCACTGATATTGTCACTGATGAGTGAAGTGCGACATGTTTCACATTTCACACACGGTAAATTCTCAGATTCTACACCTATCTACATCTAATGACTACATTTTAGTAGTTTAAAGCTACTAAAATGTTCAGTACTGTTTGATATATTATAACTCACAATGTCAGTGCATATTGTCACGGCTCTGGGAAACTAACAACCTTTCAACATCCTTGCTCACACTTTACAGCGCAATGTAAAGCGTTATGATATACACACACCGCTATGACAATCAGCTTCTGTTTTGATGTGAATCAGAGCTTAATACGTACACTACTACTCAGCTCCAAGTTTATATAGGAGTTTTAAATCGTGCTCTAACAACAAGTTTCATATCGAAATGGGGGGTTTAGTTCTAAATCATGTCACATGACTTCTTACATCATATCACTTGTGTCTGCACGTGTAATTCTGTGTAAGTGTTTGTTCAGTCCTATACTCCTATATGACCTGTAATAATGGAGATGGCAGTTCGGTACCGGATGCGGTTACCCATGTTGTTGTTGAGTGTTTGGAAAACCTTCTTCAGGTGGTTGCCGATGATCATGTCTGTGTGGGTGTGTTTGTTGGTGCTTCACCTGTTGTGGCTGAGGTTGTTGACCTTAGTGTTAATTAAGTGAATTTGATGAATGATAAGGGGACAAGACTGTTTTTTACTAGGATTAGGCGCCAAGAAGTTGAGCCAAGACAATTGAAAGAATTAACAACGTTCCCTTCGGACCGGTCAACATATCCTAATAACAATTAGAATTGAGCGTCTTTGAGAATTGAGCGGTTTTGAAGAAGAACCAATCACAATGAGACATAGGATAATAGGGTCCAATCATTGGGTTGGAGTATGGAGACTTTAGAGAACCAATTAAAATAGAACTATAGAACACGAGGTCACAGAAGTAGATTGTCGTATAATATATTCAGTGCATATTCTAATCAATTAATTTAATTTCAATTATCTGTTGATTTAGTCAAGATAAGAACTTAGTGATATGAATATGTTACATGTCAGTTTTGTGTTCTAACCAATAAACTTCTCAGAATGTGTGAATATGATGAAGGATATATTCATTGCAACATCACAAGAACACGACGTTTTAATTGTTACAATTGAAGATTTTCGTCCTATATCTGATTAAATACACCTTATAAGGTACACCATGTCACGTGACTTGTAACACCATGTCACGTGACTTCTTACATCATGTCACGTGACTTCTAACACCATGTCACGTGACTTCTTACACCATGTCACGTGACTTCTTACACCATGTCACGTGACTTCTAACACCTTGTCACGTGATTCCTTACCTTGAGTGCCATCTCCGTCTCGTGGTACTTCTTGAGGCTCTCCTTGGTGATGGGCTCAGTGAAGGCAGGCCACGGAGTGCTGTGCTTGTACTTAGCCGCCGATTTGAAGAGCGGATTGTCACACTTGCTACACACGTACATCCCTGGAATGATATGAGCTGAAGTTAGATAAGTAACCAAAATCAGAGCTAATCTCACAGCTGAAGTTAGATGAGCAACCAAAATCAGAGCAAATTTCAGAGCTGAAGTTTGATGAGCAACCAAAATCAGAGCAAATTTCAGAGCTGAAGTTAGATGAGCAACCAAAATCAGAGCAAATCTCAGAGCTAAAGTTAAATAAGCAACCAAGATCAGAGCAAATCTCAGAGCTGAAGTTAGATGAGCAACCAAAATCAGAGCAAATCTCAGAGCTGAAGTTAGATGAGCAACCAAGATCAGAGCAAATCTCAGAGCTGAAGTTAGATGAGCAACCATCCATGAATGATGGAGTGCACATTTCAGAACCAGCACGTGTACGCTATAGATCTGCGCGCGTTGCCGTTACGTACGGCAGACTGGAAAGACAAATCAAGAAAATACGGTTCCATATAACACATAAAATTATAATAAAAGTACCAACTTACCATGCTGGAAATGGTCTCTGTAAACTTCGCCCTTTGTAAAGCCACAGAACGACATGTTGAAACGTTTAGGGTGTTTCCAAGACCCCAATCGACCGTCTTTTAGTTGCCAATGAATATAACTGTTTGCAAAGAGTTGCCGAGCAACCGTATAACTAGCTGATTGTTGCCAAGCAACCGGATGAGTTGATTGTAGGAGAACAGGAAGTTTATGTAAGGTTCTTCTATACATCAACTACCTACATATTCCCTCAAATCAGGCACTGATTTGAAAAATAAATATCTTCTAGAATACAATGTAATCAGAAATAGGACGAGTGAAGTATTTACGAACATCTTCAATGACGTTTTAATAGTTACAATTGAAGGTGTTCGTAACCACTCTACTCGTCCAATTTCTATTTGCATAACCGACGAAATCCCTATTCTACACACACCATCCCAGAATACACTCAAAAAAGTTATTTGATTTCTCGGTTTCTGTACAAAACAAACTATAGCATCAATCCAAAAAGCGCTCTTTTTATGATTTCATATTTATTCTAACTATTGATAAACACAAGCCACAATTCGAGGTAGTTACAAGCATTAGCTGATAGCTGAAGGAAGAATTAGATAATAGGGTAGCTTATATTGGTCTAAAGAATTATGGTATAATTCGTTACTAAAAAAGACTTTGCCAGTAGATATAATAAACCTGGCATTTCGAACAATACTGCAATTATAGGGAGAAGTGAGGGGAGCGCTTCTTATAGTTATGATTATGGATAATTATTAATTAATTAAACTGGGACCGGGGGCCGGGGGCTCATATTAGAAAACTTTGTCTTCAAATTCAAGGAATGCCGCTATGCTTTTCAAGGAAAATTTTGACCGAAGTTGGCCAGATAAGAGCAGAAGCCAAAACCAATGTTTTGTTCTGTTCATGTTTTCATGCATGTTATTATGGGTTTGAAACTATTGCTCTTTTGCTCGTTATTTCAAAGATGTTGGCCACTTGTGGAGGGGAGTGAGAGGCCTGCAATTTCTTGTCAGAAAACGTCAAACGAACAAAACTCTTGTGTTACCTTTGAACTGACCTGAGTATGAGTTAAGTTCCTCCAATTTGATTAGATTATGAATCTTCACAGCACAAAAATTATCAAGATTAATGATATTCTCCCTATTCTATCAACAAATAGGGTATATCAATTTAGGGTTAGTGATTGGAACCTCCTTTAAACCAAATCGCCAGTGATTCTTGATATGAGTGAAACAAAATAGATTTACATGTACAATCACACAAGTATTTAGAATCCAGCTCCAAACAGTAAAATAGCAGGTAGGTAAATAGTCATAAACAACAAATACATCCAAGTTAGAGATACAATAAATAAATTGCTACAAATAAATACCTAATCATTAATCAAGCCCAATGAATAGTAATCAATTTGATTATCATTGTACTGAGCAAACCGTGTATATATAATATACTATTTACAAGAATCCAATCACAACACTAATCTTTCATAACATAGCCAATCATTACCCCCCATTTTGCTTTAAATATTTTACTAATTATTACATTTTTAATATTTTACTAATTACTTTATTTTTGAATAATCCTTGGTCAAATACTAAGTAAAATTTGAAAAACTTGGCCAAGGCAAAGGAAATTACGAATCAATTTCAACCAGCACTGAGGTAAACCAAGAAATAAACTTTTCTGACTGAGGCCATGTCCTCTGTAAAAGGTCAATCTTTGGTAAAATCTAATCCCAAGGCTGGGGGCTCATTTGATCCAATATTTGTGTTCAACCTATAGGCTATCAGTATTAGTCTATTAATCCAATAAAATCATCTCAACTTTAATCAGCACCTAACTTATAATTCCTAAGTTTGATTATTGTAGAGCATCCTCTAACCTCTCCCTCAGGTAATCCTGGTCAGGGAACATCATGTTGTGTTCATATTGCTGCAAGTGTGTCAGAAGAAGTCTCATAACTTGTTCAGTGCTGAGCAAAGGCACTCGGATGACAGCCACCAATCGGGGTCTACCCCTCAGCTGACCCCTCACATCATCATTTTGTCTTACTGAAGGTGACTGCCGTCCAGTACGGAGTGAAGGAGTTGATCTTCTGATATTGGGCCTGGGTGATCTTCTCATTTGTTGGTTACCTCTGTTTACCAGCCGTATTGATGGTACTGTTCGTGTTCTCTGTTTCAGTACAATAGCAGGGTGGGATCTGGTAAGAATGAGATCAAAGGAATTGTTTACTTTAGTAAAGGAGGAGTGCAATGGCTCAATTGTCCCTGTTCTAGTTTACTTTTTTGAGCTAGGGATTGGTTTTTGAGACAATTCTGCCGAAGGGGGGAGGGTTTTTCAAATGATAATGTTTGAATACTACTATACTATAAGTACATATTTTGGTTGCATTTGTTTGCAGTGGTTAAGTTTTCCCACTTCCCAAAACCTATGACAGGGAAAAGACAGTGGCAGTTGCAACGCAGCAAGTGTCACTATGTAACAGGCTGAGACAAAAAACACAGACAGTCGCTCAAAACACAATCGTTTGAGCCCCAGTTCAAGTTGCCTTTGTCACTTTTCGCTGCACCTCTTTGCTAAATTCAAATTTATGAAAACCTTTTACTGCAGGCTCAAGTGAGTTGCGTAACAAAGAAAACAGCGCAAGAAATGGAATCAACACATTTAGGGAGCAAGTTAAAACGGTCAATGATCAGTAGAGTTTAAAAATCAGGAGCTTTCGAAAATAATGTGATCATCGTCGTCAGCTGATGATGGAGGGTGAGAGGTTTACAAGGTTTACAAGGTTTAAATGTTAATAAAAACCAACTGACGTTGGTTGTTATATTTTACAATGACACTACTGTAAACACTACTGTAAACAACAAACATTAATCTTTATTACATTAATTCAAAACATTTCATGTCTCGCATATTTTCGCAGTTGATATCATGATCTCAAACTCTAAAAAAGTAAGTGTAAATTCACTATCGACTCACATTGTTTCCATTACCTATGATAAATCAAGTTCGCTCAAACTGTATATAAAAGGCTTTATGAGATTATATTCAGTCTATCCGTATTAGTCAATACACAATTGTCACTTCCCAATTGATTCAGCTCTTGCTTTCAAATTGAAATGATTGATTATAGGAAGTTTTCTCATGATATTGACCAAATGATCTGTTGGATCTATTCGTGATGCCCACAAGATCAGTTGTATCATCATGAATAATACACTTTCCAAATCTCAAGTTATGCAAAATAATTAAGTGATTTCTCAATTAGCTCACTTCAGTTGTTTGGTTGAAAAATGACTTCTCAGCGCAATGTTTCGTTCACCTGTTTTGTCTGCATTAGTTTTCTCACAGGGTTATAGGATGATAAGTTATCATAGGGCACTGCTGAGGTGTTACCGATTTTTTGGGACATAGGCTGTGAATAAGTGAGGCCCATTTATGCAGGATACTCCATCATAGTTGATTTGGCAGTGAAATCGAGCCGATGTAAATGTGTGAGTGTAAGGTATGATAATTATTGAATCAGCGCATAGGTGACAGACTGTGACACGCCATTTTTACCTTCATTTTAGTTCTGTGATATGCCATTTGCTATGTAAATAGTGAGTGTGTTTGCTCGTTTCTCTTTTTCCTTTAACTCGTTCATATATTTGCGTCTGGTTTCAATGACATGACATAGAAATGTGCATGCAGTTGATTATGTATTCACGTCTTTGACTTAGTGAGATATCCCGTCACTAGTGGCTGTGATGGCCGTTGAATGCAGTATGATTGTCCAGGTTGGTGAAGACATATGGTGATAGGAGAGTGTGAAAATTAGCTTTGAGTTGTGATTGATCAATAGGCGTGTCAGATTGAGGTCCTGGAGCTTTATTCAGTCTCGTGATAAGCTTATTGCGCAGGCTACCATACAGGTCACAGTCATTGATTGCGTGAAATTCATCTTCTATCACGTTAACACCCATTGATGTGTTACACCATGAACAAATACGCGCTTCTCTCGGTATTTTATTGTATCTTCCACAATTTCCAGATCGTGAACTAATTCTGAATTTGGTTGTGTTATATCTTCGCGAAAAATCCCTTGATATATCTAAATATGGTTCTCTTGCAAATTTTTTCTTGCACGCGTGATAGAATGATAGTTTAGACGATTCGGATTTTTCATATTCCCAGCAATCAGTGAAGTGTTCAGTTAGTGACTTTACTATAGTCTGTACGCGGAATTTGCAACTTGGTAGCGGTTGAATTCTTGATTGACTTTTTGGCGTATTTTTTGGTTTGAACTGTGGATTTTTCACCCGGTGAGAGTGTGCTTATAAGTGAAATGAGTGGTGTCAGGGAGTGGGGGATGGGAGATGGGTGTGAACTGTGAGTGATCAGGTGACGATATAATCAAATACATACTCCAATTAATGATGCCATAGTAATAAAACAAATAATAAAACAAATAACAGTAACAAGTAACAGAACTACTTTTCCCAATCTGCACGTGCATTCCGACACGAAGTCCATACACATAACAACACAATGCCCATACACACGGTTTTCTCCATTCAAATCTATGAAAAGACACAGTCTCATGCACACGCTGACACGATTCCCATACACTCAATTTCCTTTATATTTGAGACTATAGTAGTCCCATTGTGCCTTACAATACACAGCTCACCCGGGGATGCTTTACAGCTAACAGCACCTCGTTCGCAAATTTCAAACATTGTAATTCATAGTATTGAAATACTTTTACTGCATCATACTATCAAAATATTGCAATCAGAACCAAAGTTACAGGTTCAGGGTTAGCGTATTAAAACCAACACAGCAAAAAATAAAATTCACATACTTCACATGTTACCATAGCAACAGAGCTACTTTCCCCAATCTGCATGAACATTCCGACACGAATCCCATACGGCATACACACAACGACACAGTGCCCATACACACGGTTTTCCCATTCTAATCTTTGATAAAGACAGAGTCCCATACACACGCCGACACGATTCCCATACACTCAATTTACTTTATATTTAAGACTATAGCAGTCCCATTGTGCCTTACAATACGCAGCTCACTCGGCGCTGCTTTGCAGCACCTCGTTCGCAGATTACAACCATTGTAATTGAGGTAAACAAAGAAGTTAAGGAAAACAAAGAAGTTTTATTTATCTCCACAAAATTTACAATTCACACCACACAAAAATACAAATGGGGACTAAATGTTAGGAAGATCTTTTCTGTACAGTTGCCAACGAGTTGTTTTACAAATAGGGATTGCTAGTAAAAACTTTACACTGCATCGAAAAATTCGAATCACAACCAAAGTTGCAGGTTCATGTGAGTAGCGCAACAAAGTAAACAACGCAAGAAATGAAATCCACACACTTCACATGTTACCATAGCATCAGAACTACTTTTCCCATTAGGTATGCACAGAATCCCATACACTCAATTTACTTTATAATAAAGTCAAACAGGCCCGTCGGGCCTGCAAATACACAGCTCACCCGGTGCTGCTACGCAGCACCTCGTTTCGCAAATTTTCAAATTAAGTGAATCCTTTTTACCGCATAAAAAATTCCAACCAGATCTAAAGTTATGTATCAACGTATATCCGTACTGAACGTGGGCGCCCAAAAATGAGTCTACAAAAGGACAAAAAACGTTACGGACGTACCAAATAAAATATAATAGTACATAGAATGGCAAATTATATTAGAGATAGTACCATAACGTAGATACCAACAAATACAAGCAAATCATAAGTCCACACTTCATCCCCTCACTATGTAATAGACTGTCGCACAAACTCAACCAGTGGCGTGTTCACCGAGCACAAGGTTAATTAAAGAGAGTCTTATTTCCTCCTTCTTACCATCAAGGTAGTCAATCTTCGGAGGGGCGTCCCCGTCCAATTGTTACTCCTAGAGTATCACCACCTAGTACCAGGTAAGAGGTTGCTAGCAAGCCTAGTAGTGCAACCAGGCGGGTCCCATAAGAACTCTCTGCAATTGAGAGTTGCCACCCAACCCGGAAGGGGATGTGGTGATCCGTTGGATATTGCACCAACAAAATCCTGGATGTGATGGTAAATCTGGTTCCCAAGCTACAACAGATCCCTACCTTTACCAGATGGTCCCTCTATCTCTCTATTATGGGCACCTCATCATTGGAGGCCCTATGGTTAATTAGGGTCTCACTGTTACTGTACACATCTGCAAAGGGGCAATTCACCCTGACCAAGTGCTTCCTCTGCTCAGCGCACCATAAAACCAGTAAAGGGACACTTGACCCCCAACATTACATCCCCTACTTCAGTACAGCAAATCTGTAGAGGAAAGCGGGGGATCAAACGTCACAGTCTGAGGATTGGTGCGACATTTGACCCCCCCCCCCCCTGACATTACATTCCTTGATGAATCAACACAGATGGAACGCATTGATCTGCAGCTTATTCAAGGTCTTTAAGTGGGAAGAACCTCTCCTGTCAAACCAAGATGTTCCGTGTCACCAGAGGAGACGTGTTCAAGCCATCTGCCCGAGAAAAAAGTAGGAACAAGAGGATCCAGATTCTCATCCGGAACTACTCCAGACCTACTGCTGAAAGCTTCCTGACTACAACTACATGTCTTATAGATCAAGTGATGGGGGATGTAATGTCAGAGGGTCAAATGAATTGCATGCCACACTACACAAAAGGCCTAAGGCAATCCTAGGAATCATTGCAAACTATAAGGCCTGAGTACTTGGACTGCATAAACTATTTAGACTGCTAGGCAAGGGCTCGTGAATTTCATCTCTTGGTCATATACACACAGGGAGACAGTCCATAGAATTGAGTGTTTCATACATGAACAGGAAATAGTTCAAGGCGAGGCAGGGAATCAGGGATAAGACAATATGACTATACTGGAATGGATTTATAAGACTATAAGGGAAGAACCTTACAGTAGGGATGGTCTACACTTGAACTTATCAAGGGTTAAAACTACATTATATCCTAGACTATTAACAACTTTCAAAAGTTGATTTTAGACAGTTGGCTGTTGGAACCCCCTCATAAATATAGGTTGTAAGATAAAGAACACCAAACCACAGCCAACAAACACAACCAAGTCCTTTCAGCTTTGAAAAAATACATACTGTATGTCTGTAAAGTGTAAGTTCAAGTCTGTTTTGTCAGATTTGTCCAATTTCACAATTTTTTCATTGTTTGTTTTCATTTCTATTCCCTGTTGTCCCTGACACAATTCAATTTTGAGTTAGGGACAATTGGGCAGTGACATCTCTCTTTTGAAAGTTTCAGTAAATCATTAAACTTTTGAAAGAGTCAGTAAATCATTAAACTAGAACAGTAAACTATAACATTAAATATAAATTGTAGTGGATCATGAATGGATAATTCTACAAATAATTTTACAAGTGTTGACACACTAGGATCTGGCTGTTCTTGCATAGTACTTCTAAAGGAATCATGTTACATGTAAAAGTTCAAGTTGGAGAAAAGTCTTGCAGATCGATATGTTTTAAAAAGATTGATTCTTTGATTGTTGATATATTAAATCATTAAAAAGTTAGAGCATTTGTGTTATCATCACAGATTTGAAAAGACAATCATTCAGATGCCATAATATGTGAAGAAATTCTGTAGTTTCTTGCCCAAAATTTGCCTGAACCCCTCCGCATGCTTGAACTTTACTAACAACATGTCCCTGTTGTCACTTTGCCTCCTAGTCTGAGGAAGCACCACACATAAAACTTGAAGCCCAGACTCAGTATAGCCTGCATACCATATTGTTCCCAGCTTGCATGAGGTATTATATGCCACTACAGAACTTGTTTATCGTTGATAGACCTTTCTGACATGCCGCTGCAGTGGTGCTGACAGTATTTATATTTTGATTATGCCATGCAGAAGTGGTGAGCCACAATTGTCGTTGTATTTGTGATGCAGCCACCTGTGATATTGAGCTGTATTGCTGAAAGCTTTAGCGTTGATTAGCCTTCAATGCTGAGGAGAAGCCAAGTTTAGAGGAGTCACTAATACTTTAAGGCAAGCCAAGGAAAGTGCAATTAGATGCTAATTATGCCAAACAAAATTGATACCCCAATATGAGCAATGCACATTTGTGATTCTTTTATTGGTAAGAATAACTACCTTCCCACTGGAATGTTGCACTCAGTGTATTTTGAATGTTTTGATTAAAACCAAATTGGACGAGATTGGGTGTGGAAAAGCCACTAACTTGCGTCAAAAAGAACTTAACCTTGTAACTTTTCATATAATCTCTTTCCCTGCAATTTTGCACAAAACATATGTCTGTCTAGTTGCTTGTGCTTCCCCAGAACAGGAAAACACATGCATGCACACACTATGCGGGCTTGGAACTGGTAAGGCATGGCAGGTTGCTGGATTTAAATACTCGATTTGCTATTTTTCATTTTTTGGTCTTCAGTTTTAGCTAACTTGTCTGCTATGTCATGATCATCCATAAAAGGATTCACAGAAAGTTTAATTCCATGTCCCCCAACGAATTTGAGGAAAATATGAAACAGAACTGACCCCTGATAGAACTGGACTTGATTGTTAATAATGTGACAGAAAAAGGAATGAGGAGTGTCATACTTACTCTAGGAAGCTTAGCTAACAGTGAGTTGATAAATCACTCCCAATCTCAAGCCCTGATACCCAGATACCCAAATTCACAGATCATAAAACCACAATTGTCAATGTGTGGAAAATTGTGGATATGTAATCTTATAATTCTAATATTCAAATGTGTACAATTTTCTATGACTGTGTCAACACTCACTGGACTTCTCTCAGACATGTTGAACTGTTGTCCAACTGAATTGTTGTTTTGAATGTAAACTTCTAAGATTTCATTGCAGTGCCAATGAAGAATGAATTGGAATGACTCAATGTACATCAAGGACATTGCCAGTGTAAAGAGGAACTTGTTGTTTTGAAACAATCAGTCATAGTAAGGTCAAGAAAGAGGATTTAGAGCCCAGACTGTTAGTCCCAACAAAGGAGATTCTAGAAGTATCTGAAGCCTGAACTTGCAAGGACGTATGTGGTCATTGAGCAGGGAACAGTTGGAAAGGCAAAGATAAGAATAACAGTATCAAGTATTTTAAAACTTTTATTCTAGGTGAGCAGAGGCAATTTTTATGATATTATATCTAACATTTCAGATAAGGTGAAAATAGAGGAGAGTTATATCCTTTTCCCAAATGGAAGGTCGAACAAGATGAGAATAATTGCTAACAAACCTAGACCTCACATTGTGGGATATAAAGTGCTGAACAGCCAAATTGCATAATATTGATAGCAAGGATATAAATGTGACCAACACTGGTAATGAGGGTCTATTATGTCATGTGATAGAAGCTAAGTTTTTTGCCCGACAGAGAAAGCAGTGGAACAGCAGGAGGAAGTTGGTCAGCTTAGAGGTCAAGTGAGCAGTCAAAGGTGACACACAACAAAGAATGAGCAACTCAGTCTGCCTTACCAATGGTAATAATCTTTGTAGAAAAATTTAATTAAAACTATTATCTGAACACAAAGAAAGCTCAAATATTCTCTTGTGTGACTGAAACCTTTTCAGTAGAAGATCTTGAATGCTAGTATTATACCTGGTTTTCAGATGCTTCGTTATTGTAACAGAAACTTCAAGCTTGACCTGGGATAAAAATAGAAAGAAGTCTGCCTTAGTGAAATTGGTGGATCTGTCATATATGTTCGTAATATAGAAGTTGTGTATTGATGAAGTCACTTGATACTGGATACGTTAGTCTCTATTATATTAGGTTAATGGAAAGTTACTTGTGCTTTGCTTGCCTATCGATCAACTATTTAAATGAAAGAAACAGAATGAAATTTCTTAGTACTTTTCTTCAAAATTGTCTTCTTTAGGTGAGGAATGTTGAAGATTGATTTTGCTGAGTTTCAACTTCCCAAGGCATCTCTCTTGGTTTTCTAGAATGTGGTTGGTCTATATAAGTCCATGTAAGAGCTTTACAATCTTTAATGAATTTTTTTGGAAATGGTTTATGATGCTAGTTTTCTTGGCTATTACTAGTAGAAGTTACTCAAATTAATGGTAACATTGTCCAAATCAACAGTGATCAAGTTTTTTGTTCTATTGATTTCCTTAACAAATTAATTTAATGTTTCTCTGTACTCTTGGAAAAGTGACCATGTTTCTCATTGCCCACAATAGACTTATCTCTCCTTAAAAGACTCGCTTTTGCTTTGATGTTGATGATGTTAAAAGGAAAGGACTAAAGTGACCTAGGAAATTCTTAAAATGTCTTTTTGAGATTGGAGTGTTCTAGCCCAAAACTCTCAAGTTTTAAACTGTAGATAGTAGACCAAAAATACATGGCAGGATTTGATAAATATTACAAACTTAAGTGCCCCAGGTTGAGCCTGTCAGAATAGATAGTATTGATAACTTTAGCATGCCATGATTAGATTCAAATAATGAAAAAGGCTCCTAGCTAAGCATGGGGCATGGAATTCTTTTGACTAGAAGTTGTATGTCTAGCAAATCTTTACTTATATATAAGTCAAAGTTTAATGATTTAAAACCAAAATGAAAATGAAATGAGGAGACCATAACAAATGATTTGAAAAGCATAGAATTCTAAGGCTTTTGCTCTTGTCTTAACAAGCGTAAGTTCAAATTATTACAACCTTGAGGAAGGATAACTTGGTTCCATGACAGCATAACTTTGAGACAGCTGAGTGTTTACAAATGCTGCTTCAGTATTGCATGACCTTTGGACCTTCCTCGAGATTTATTCCAATGATGTAAAGTGAGATCATGAGTGATTGATATTTAGTGATATTTATAAGGTAAAAACATAAATGTCTGCTACTGATAATATACACCTAAGTTGTTAAGTCCTTGGCTGATGATAACATGATTTTGTTGTTGTTGTCAAAACTAAATTTTGTCAATTGAACAGAGAAAGATGCCTCATGTATGGAAAGCTGCAAATGTAATAGCATTTGCACCAAAAAGATTCAAAGTTGAATCCCATTGAACGCTGCAGACTGTATCACTTACATGCATCTCTTAAATTTTATGAAAATTCACCAGGAAAATATTCTTAATATTGTTGAAAGGAAAAATTAATATTAATCTTTATGGTTTTTGGAGGAAAATGTGTTTGTCTATCTGCTTGAAACAAGTGACTCTATTTTAAATACTGCAAGTCTTGCTTTTTGCCCTGTAGACATTTTTGATTTTTGGAAGGCTTTTGATTCTATCCCTCTATTCACCTCCTCCTTAGCTTGAGCTTATGGAGTAGATGGTCAGTACTTGAAATAGTAAGGGATTTTCTATCTGACAGATCTTGTGAGAACTTGTGTTCGTGGCTGTTATTTAAAATAATGGCTTCAATAATTTCTACCCAGGAGGTCTCAGGTTTCAGTCCTAGGACCTTTGCTTTTCTACTGTTCGTGTGATCTGCCAGATGGAATTGTTGTGTTGTTAAGTTGTTTGCAGATGATTTGGGAGATTTGATAACTAATGCCAGTGACCAACAATTTGGTTAATGAACTTGCATTTTATTAAGAAATTGAGGAATCTTGACTAGATTTAATCCCTGTGAAAAGTGCCCATGTTACAACCCATTTACCTTACAACAGAAATCCTCTTAATCATTTACTTTATTGAATGAGATGTTATTGATGGTAACAACTTGAGAAAATTTAGAGTTTAATTGATTGGAGTTCAATGTTAGTCTTGCATTAGGAATGCTAATAAAATTGTTGGTTGGTTTCAGAAATGTATAAGCAAGGTTATGAATTCTTGCTCGCATTTATAAAGTAATAGTAAGACCAAACTACAGGAAATATTGTGTTCAAATCTGGAGGCCTCTGCTTTCCTACGTGGTGGGGGACTATTTTAGAACTTGAATCTGCAGGCGTTTTGCTAGGTGCTCTGATGATGTTGAATAACATGACGATTTGGAGATGATGGGTTATTTACCTCAGTGAAAAGAAATGATGACTTAATACAGAACGTTTAGAATGACAACAGGAAAAGGAACCTTATGGAAAAAATATTTTTAAGATGGGTAGTCAGAGACGTATTTTAGTAAGATCAAACCCCACAATTGGAAGGTGCTGTTGTAAAATTAGGCAATGTTTTTGCCTGAAAGAGTGCAAAATATTTTTAGAATAGCTGCTACTTATATTAGGTATTCGAATAATATTATAAGTTTTAAATTATTGTGATAATTCAAAAAGCCAATTCTAACTTTTCATTGGAAGTTTCTGATGACAATTTCTGGCATGTTTCGTCATGATTAGGAAAATCGAGGTAATCCCATACCTACATATAAAAGAATTTTAATAATTTTAGCGATAACTTTTATATGTAAAACGAAAAGGGCATAAATATTTCTCTGTTGAGTTTTGTCATTGTCATTTTCTTATATTATACATCAGCTTTACTTAGCATGTGTATCGAATTTTCTAATATATACATATACTAGGAGTTTATTATGACTCACCTTGTTTTCATTTAAATTATTCAAATGTTTATCGTTATCTATTTAGTGATAGCATGCTATGTGTTTTCCTGAACTATATTTTTCAATATTGTTGTGAAGTTGATCGAATATAATGTTAATTCTAGTACCATGTAAAAGGTACATAATCAAATGATTAAATTTTTGAAAAGGAAGTGTGCATTGAATTCCCTTTTTTGCCCAGTTGGCAAAATCCTTTTTTTTTTTTATTTAAAAAGGGACAAAAAGGGTTAAAAAAGGGGGAAAAATGGGGCTCCCAAAAAAATGAATCGAAATAGTTTCCCCCAAGCCAACATAGGGTTTGCCGGTGTGAATTTCGGGGGTTTATGTGTTTTTAAAAAAAAGGGACATTTCCGGGAAAACAGGGGGGATTCATATACGTTGCTTTCATGTCTTTTTATTAGACTGGTTTGAAATAATTTTACTTCAGATAACCCGTTTTATTCTTGGAAATCATAAAAATTGAATAAAAGGGGAAGTTTCTTGCATCCCCCAACCTCCTCTGTTTCATTGGGGCCATTGGGGCAAAATGAACAGAGACAACTGGGGGCTCAATAATTTGTGTTTGGTGCCCTTGTTTTTGTCTCACACCCCAAATTTTGTAATTTCTGCGTTTAACCTTTTCCCTTTTTTTTTTTCCATCATAGGTTTTTGGGGAAATGGAACATTTAAACCCCCAAACAAATAAAATTGGAAAAAGTAATTCCTTTCTTAAATTATAGAAAGAAACTTTATTTCAATGACAGGATCAAGTAAATTTTCCCAAAAAACCAACCCAAACAAAAAACAAATTAGGGCAAGGGGCTTGGGAAGGACATTCCCCCTTTTAAAAAAATTTATTGTTTGATTAGAAAATTGAGGTTTTTGAATTAATTGAAGTTTTTCAAATTTTTTTTAACCAAAAGCAACCCCACTCAAACAACTCTTTTATTTTTTTATTTCCCGATCACTACTTATTATATATTTTTTTAGATGAATATGAAACATGAAATAAATTTTGGAAACCTGACTGTTGGGTTCAATGGAGAAAATGAATTTTCCTTTTTTATTAAAAATTCCCCTGATTCCCATCAAAACTTTTGGGAGATATAGATTTTCACTACTATATGATTTTCTGACGAAATAAATTTTTTGGGGCCCTTTTCTTCTTTTTTAATGATAATTATTTGTTTTTGTGTAGGTGTTTTTTTCCCCCCTTTTAATTTCATGTTAACAAAGGGTTTAAAGAAGCACTAGTTTTTGATAGTTAAATTTTTAAATTTTTATATCATGATTTTAAGATTTTAAAAACTCTTTGTATCAAGCCTTAAAAGCGTTTCCCAAATTTCAATTTTTTTTATTATTATCTGAATAATTGCTCTGGGGTTTTCCCCTTTGGGTTTATTGGCCTCACATGACTTATTAGACCTTAAAAGGGCTGAAAACCCCAAAATTTAAAACCTTAAGGTTTCAGGGCCTGGGCCCTCCTGGAACTCATTCCCAAAATTGTGGTTTTCAAAAATTAAAACCCCCCGGGGTGAAAAAAAACCCTTTTAACCCCTCCTTCCAAAAAAAAAAAAGGTTTTTTTTAATTTAATTTTTGGGACACACCCCAGTCAACTCATAACATACCTATCAACTCAATAACACACCTATCAACTCATAACATACCCCTATCAACTCATAACACCCTATCAACTCATAACATACCCCTATCAACTCATAACATGCCCCTATCAACTCACAACACACCCCTATCAACTCATAACATAACCCAGTCAACTCATAACACACCCCTATCAACTCATAACACCCCCTATCAACTCATAACACACCCCTATCAACTCATAACACACCCTCAACTCATAACATACCCAGTCAACTCATAACATACCCCTATCAACTCATCACATACCCCAGTCAACTCATAACATACCCCAGTCAACTCATAACATACCCCTATCAACTCATCACATACCCCAGTCAACTCATAACATACTCTATCAACTCATAACACACCCCTAGTCAACTCATAACATACCCTAGTCAACTCATAACACACCCCTATCAACTCATAACACACCCTATCAATCATAACATGCCCCAGTCAACTCTGCTTACACCCCTATCAACTCATAACACACCCCTATCAACTCATAACCATACCCCTATCAACTCATAACATACCCTATCAACTCATAACATACCCCAGTCAACTCATTACACCCCCAGTCAACTCATAACACACCCTATCAACTCATAACACACCTATCAACTCATAACATATCCCTATCAACTCATAACATACCCCTATCAACTCATAACACACCCCTATCAACTCATAACACACCCCTATCAACTCATAACATACCCCTTTCAACTCATAACATACCCCTATCAACTCATAACATACCCCAGTCAACTCATTACACACCCCAGTCAACTCATAACACACCCCTATCAACTCATAACACACCCCTATCAACTCATAACATACCCCTATCAACTCATAACACACCCCTATCAACTCATAACATATCCCTATCAACTCATAACATACCCCTATCAACTCATAACACACCCCTATCAACTCATATCATAACCCAGTCAACTCATAACACACCCCGATCAACTCTTAACGCACCCCTATCAACTCATAACACACCCCTATCAACTCATAACACACCCCTATCATCTCATAACATACCCCAGTCAACTCATAACACACCCCTATCAACTCATATCATACCCCAGTCAACTCATAACATACCCAAATCAACTCATAACATACCCATATCAACTCATAACATACCCCAGTCAACTCATAACATAATCAACTCATAACACCCTATCAACTCATAACATACCCCTATCAACTCATAACACACCCCTATCAACTCATAACATACCCCTATCAACTCATAACATGCCCCAGTCAAATCATAACACACCCCTATCAACTCATAACACACCCCTATCAACTCATAACATACCCCTTTCAACTCATAACATACCCCTATCAACTCATAACATACCCCAGTCAACTCGTTACACACCCCAGTCAACTCATAACACACCCCTATCAACTCATAACACACCCCTATCAACTCATAACATACCCCTATCAACTCATAACACACCCCTATCAACTCATAACATACCCCAGTCAACTCATAACACACCCCTATCAACTCATAACACACCCCTATCAACTCATAACATACCCCTATCAACTCATAACATACCCCTATCAACTCATAACACACCCCTATCAACTCATAACATACCCCAGTCAACTCATAACACACCCCTATCAACTCATAACACACCCCTATCAACTCATAACATACCCCTATCAACTCATAACATACCCCAGTCAACTCATAACACACCCCTATCAACTCATAACATACCCCAGTCAACTCATAACATACCCAAATCAACTCATAACACACCCCTATCAACTCTTACAGACATAATTTGAATAATCAAATATGAATTCGCACTGTTTCCCTTATACATAAAGCAATTGCCTTAGGCATAAAGCAAAGCCCTTATGGATAAGGAAAATGCCTTATGCGTAAGGACTTTGCCTTATAAGTTTAGAGTTTCTCTTAAATAAGAGATTCCCTAGTTATGCATACCACCCAATTAAACTGCTTTTAAAGTTTTTTGAATAGCGGGTATTGAATTTGTAAGCAATGAAACCAACGTTTAAACCAAAATAATTTTCAAAGCCAAAAAACAATACAGTTGGCATCACTAAATCACTAAACCCCCTCAAGTAGAGGAACTAAATGACAAATCAAACCCTCAATCTAAAACCATGAAATGTGAAAGTCCACTCCCTCATAACTCCATTACTCCACGGTGACATAGATGGGATCGGAGATGATGGTTTCCCCGTTTTGCACCGTTTTCAGCACCCAGTCTCCCTCAGTTAGGGCGATGTTTTTCTTCCACACTCCGATCCTTCGAAACAGGAAGCCCGTAGACTGGGGGAAGACCGGGGAGCTGCGGCCCCCTTGGAAAAATTGTAACCTCCCAAAATTTCTCTACTTTTCACGAATATCGAATATTCGTGTTAAAATGATAATAATATAATATTTTTGAATGTGTAAACTGTCATTAACGGATTCATGAATGATAAACTTGATACATTTGACCCCAAAAACAGAGTAGAACACCATAAGCTTCCAAATTTTTCCGGGGCTGCGCTCCAAATCCCTGCCATAGCCTGCTCACATCGCAGGGGCCTATCTGGGAATATCCTGGCTATGGGCTTGTATTGTATGCCTGGCTCGACGAAAGAGATAACGAATAAACTTTGAACTTATAGCAGTGAATGAAGAATACCTAACAACTTTGAATTTCAAAATATGAAGATTCCTAAGCTCTAACACCCAAATTTGGTCAATATATAAAAGCTGGGAGATAATTGGGATCAATATTATAAATTTTGAGAGGGTTTATTAGGACTAAGGGTAACTCTTTGTCAAATGACACCTTTTTTGACGCTATTGGTAACTTTTTCTGGGTTACTCTCCCAGAACGAGAATATCAATTAGATAATTACCTGTCATGATGACATCTTTGAGAAAGATTTGCTTTGGTTCAAAAGCGCTTTGAAGGTTTGAAGGTTTTAAGTAAGGCTTTGGATACGGGTGGGTTTTGGTTATATGGTATATTGGCTTAGTGTTATATAAGTTTTGATCCGTGACGTCACTCCGCCATTTATATTAGATCATGGAAACATTTCCTTTTTCCCCTTAAATTCGGATAACAAATCCCCAAATTTCGTTCCTAAAATATGTTTTCTAAGGAAGTGGAAATTGATGAGGCACATGTTGAACGGACTATCCGAAGGAAATTCATAGTTGGCGGACTTTGTTGATGGATTTTCTTGGAATTAATAGACTAGTTTATTAAAAAATTCTGAATAGCAAAATCGGCTTATTTTAACATTAGTAGTACTAATAAATAATAATAAAGACGTAATACTCATGTAATGCCTTTTCATGTCCGCATAACGTATAGAATCTGAACATCTGGATTTCTGCTGGAACTCTTTTACCAGTGGATGCTCTTCTCTCAGAAATGGAATACAATTCTTGTGAATTTAGAAATTTGTAATGAGTTATTGTAGATTTATAGTGCTTCCATCGATTTTATGCACGGTAAATAAACGTACATTCGAAACATGGTGAAGTGCATTATACTTGGTCTCTTCCATAAATAATTTCACACCTCAATAAATTGAAGAAATGAGCTTAAATAAATGGGATAAAAAACATCATGATGTGATATCTAGTAGACATCAGACTGTCAGACCGTCATTTTGCGACGAATCTGAAATTCTCAAACTCCAGTAAAAGCAATAGTTTTGCAGTTCCAACACCTTATTTTGCATTCAGCCTGATTTGAACTTGTGTGACAGGTTTCTGTTCACCAGACTTCAAGAAAATTGCTGAATCATGATCAGGCGCCTGATCATGATTCAGCAATTTTCAGTTGTCTGGTTGGTGAATTTAAACCTGTTAAAAATTTTCAAATCAGTTGCAAACGGAGTTTGATCTCAGTTGGGGTTTGTGTTTATTTAAGTTTAAAAACGACATACAGTAGCCTTAACCAAATTTTCTAGAATCAAAACTGTTAACTGTGACGCCGTTTTCTGGTGATGAGATACGGTCTACCTTCTTACCTTGTTCAAAATTTTCCGTAGATTCATGAAGTTCACACAAAAATTTTCCTTTCTCAAACAGTTCACCAGAATAAGATCTTGAAGGGTCGTTCCCAATTCAATAACTCAGTAAAGTGTCAATCGAATTAGCATAATTTGGAATGTGAACATTGCATTCTATTCACAATCGAAAGTAAACATTGTCAAATTCCTCTCAAACTACCAAAAACTTCCTCTCAAAATCAATATCCTCCGAGTCATACCCGCGGACCCGCGCTGTTCACGGACGTGGGGTGTAGTTTGTGTTTGATAGTGACTAGTGCAGTGTACAACGTTTACTCTCAATCATTTAGTCGGTTCCGAACCTTATTAGGTGAATCCGGTTGGAATTTTAATAGAAGTACTTAGCTCTCTCGAACTGACACGAATGCAAGAAATGAAAGTCACACCTGATAGCAGCAAATTTTTCTAATTTGAAGTTTGATTAGTGCGAGGTGGTATGGTATGGGTTACAAATCACGAGAAATATTCGCTTTCCAGTTAGTTTTCCAGAAGAAGGGAAGGGGGCCAACCCCCATGAAACCCCGGTGCATATCGAAAAATGGCAAATGGGGTTAAATTTTTTGAGGTTTTTGGGGTTTATGGGGCTTCATTTAGTAAAATTTTGCTGTTTTCTGATTTTTTTCACGATTTTTGGCTTTTTTAGGGAATGGTACCATTTTTGTTGCAGATTTTTGGCCCTTTGGGAAATGGTACCATTTTTTGTTGCGGATTTTCGACCCCTTGGCTCTTTCTGGAATGGTACCATTTTGTTTAGTATTTTGGCCATTTCGTCACCTAAATATAGAAAGGGCCTATGTTAACATAGCCCCTTTTAATTTTTTTGACATTTTCAGAATCCTCATCAACATACCTATCATGTCCCAAAATATCGAAGATATTTGACGTAAAATACCAACCCTTGAAATTTTAATTTTTTAAAAGGGCCTAAGTCAACATAGGCCCCATAATTTTTTGCCATTATACCATCCAATGAAACTTAGAAAAGGGGCCTATGTTAACATAGACCCCCATATTTTTCGTTGTTCAAGTTTGTTTTGTTGCGTAGAAAGGTCATAAGTAAATATGTAAATATAGGTCTTATTTTTTAGTACAATTCTTGAAACATAAAAAGGGCCTATGTTAACATAAGCCCCTAAAATATTGGAAAATTGTATAATTTGTTGCGTAAAAAGGGCCTATATCAGTTTTTAAGCCCCCACCAAAAATTCTACAAAGAGATCAATGGTTGCAAATCATCTAATATCAATGCTGTAGACACCGAAGAAGTAATATTATTCAATTTCGGACTTAATTTCCGAACATTGTGGGAATGGAGACTTGCACCTTCATAGAGTTTATTGTTTGTTCACCTACCTTTCTACTAATTATAGAGACTTGATTGATCATATTGCAGCAACTCTGTATTGTAGTATGTAGACAGAAATACTGTGTTCAAGTATAAATCTCGCATCCGGCACCCATGAATTGAACTGACTTACCTCCGATATTAATTAATATGAATATTTGCTCCCCTTACACTGTTACACATCATTATGTAGTACCTACGCAGTACACAGGCAACATGTTGGTATTTAAATACAGTATTATATTTGTGATGCTGGAACTTGTTTATAATTTGTTCTTGACACGCCTCAATTAACCAACTCCGAAGTCGGAGTTACTGTTCTATTACGCTGTGTACATAATGAATTATGAAGTAAAATGAATGCTGAGCACTCTCGCTGATGATATAATTACTTGTTCCCGTATATCGATATTGTAGGCGGTTAAAATCTGCGTCGTAAATCATAATTTAGTCATAACATGAAGTGACAAAACAGCCTATTGTTTGTGACAAAGTTCATCTCGTATTTTACTTGACAATAATAGCTCTTAATAATATTGCTCCAGTCACGCGATCCGCTGCACAAGCTCTCCTTCCTTTTTTAGTCGCAGATATGTCTGAAAATAGAAACGCGATACATACTTACATGACAAATGAAAAAGCACTGAAGCTGTGAAATAGTGCAGTGTGCACTGGTTAACGCATCAGCACATCGTATATATTGTGTACATTGTAGTGATAACCATGCGATAATTACTGAATAATTAACATAGATATTTGAACGAATTCAACTATAACTTTAAACTTCTATTATATGGGTTATTCAATAGATCAATTATCACTGTATACCTGGTACACACTTTTAAATTTAAGAGTACACTTTTTAGTATTTTCTGTGAATAAACGAATAGAAATAGAAAAAGAGCCCACGATTAAGAATGGAAATATTCAGGGAATCGACTCATTTAGCGGCCCTCACAAATCACAATTTTTTCAACCCTCCTCAAGGCTCAAGTTATCCAAATAAATTAATAAATTGACCATACATACGAATCGTATGTTATACGATTTAAATGAAGAATGTAAAATTCTTAACAACATTGCTCCTTCCCGTGAAAGCATTGATTGTCCAGATATAGATCATAAGATCATAGTCTGTGATATTGAAAACTTGAAAAGATGAAACAGTGATACCTTTGCTTTTCCTTTCAGTGCATGGCAAGTAACTGTCATATTGTCTCTGCTGCAGTATCAGTATCATTAAATTCCAGTGACTACTGGTCATCAAAAGTACTTGAAGATGTGCTATTTTATTTCGTGCCCACTGCCCAGGTTAACTGAATAACTGCTCCCGATTAATGTGTTACTGTGTTAGCTTGAACTGTCATGTATCCGTAACCAGTGTGTTCCATGTAATGTGTACATAGGTCCTGTTTTACATCTGAGTTAGGTACAGGGTACCTACTGCTATATAATTTGTAAATGTTCATTGTTCAATATATAGTACGACGGTTTCGGTTACTGCTAAGTGCTAAAATCCAAATTCTAAAACACTTTACATTAACTTCAAGAGACTCAGTAGGACGATAGAGGGACCATCCGTGAGAAAACTTGAAAACTGATACTTTCTCCTAACAAATATGGCTGAAAATATTACCATCGCTAACTGCAATGGCGTTTTGCCAATTGTTGTGGTTCCGCCTGGAAGCAGTCGAAGTATCGTAAAATCCACCATTACACTCATCATAATAAGATAATATACGAGTGAAGGAACTCAAGTCGTAACGAGATTAATTCAAGCCGCTCAGAGCATTGAAGAAGGGCTAGCTGAGAGGAAGATTGTGTATATACTACCTTGAAAGGAGTGCTGTTAAATCTGAAATGGTTGCTGGTGCTGCGCGCGACCAAATTTGTTAGTCAGTACTCAGTCAGCAGATTTTCGTGTGGCATACTGAACCTACGCAAGTAGCAAGCAAATCTCGGATACTCTGATACTCTGACTGATAACTGACACGCTGATACTCTTACTGATAACTGACACGCTGATACTCTTACTGATAACTGACACGCTGATACACTGAGATAACTGACACGCTGATACACTGAGATAACTGACACGCTGATACTCTGACTGATAACTGATACTCTGATACTCTGACTTATAACTGACACGCAGATACTGTGACTGATAAATGATAACTGATGCACTGACTTATAACTGATACGCTGGCTGATAACTAAAACACTGATAATCGCAGGTTGTACGCTGGTCCGGAGGTGGATATTTGGAGTTGCGGTGTGATTCTCTACGCTCTACTCTGCGGCACAGTAAGTCTAATCAAGTGTATTCAGCTGTGAGATTGAAAGAGCAACCGAGACTAGAGAGAAAGGCGAATATTTGTGAGGTTTTACAGTATGGCCACTCGATATCTTTATTGACTATTATTCAGCATCCAACATCATCGTATATACCATACTGCAATGCTTTATCGAACTGCTTTCTTCAGCTCCCGTTTGACGACCCTCATGTGCCAACTCTGTTTAGAAAAATCAAAGGTTTGTCGCCCATTATCGTGAAATTATGGTTGGGTTATTACAAATATGTAAGTTGTTACGAATAATACGTCATGTTACATGGGAAGTGGCAGTTCAGTGTTCACGCATTCCTGGTACATCATGTGTGTGTAGGTGGTTTGTTTACAGTTTTAATATCACAATGATAACATTATACATCGGTATAATGTATATCACATATAATATATGTGCATAATATTCTAATTGTAATGATTTCTTCCTTTCATATAACAAACCCTGCGTGCAGGGTTTGTAGGATGTACAAAGTTATGTATACCAGTTATATTTAATAAAATAGTGCTTAATTTCATTTCTATTCAGCACAATTTATTTGAATTGTGCCTTCAGCAACCAACATCTGATTTAATTCTGAAAACCTTCATGGTAAAACTCTAATAAATACCTTTTTTTGTTTTGTAATACTGATATCACAGCCGCCTCACAATGGATGTTTGGCCATTTCACTTCAATAACGAATTACAGGCATTGTTAATCTTAAGTAGCCATTAATGTATGAATACTCAATATTAAATATCACAATAATCCACCTCAAATCAGGGAACTTCAGGGGATTGAATATCATCATCTTCCTCTTACAGAGGGTGTATTCAACGTTCCAACCTTTATGACAAAGGAGTGTGCTAACTTGATAAAACACATGTTGAGTGTTGATGTTACGAAACGAGCTACCCTCTCTGAAATCAAGTAATTTTCATTTTACTAGGATCCAGGGGGGTCATCTAGAAGTATTTATGTCAGTTTTCGAGAACGAAATTCTTTGGCTTCCATGGATTTCGTCTGGAATGAAATAAGTGTTTGTTTTTATGTTCTTTTCTTCTCGAATGAGCGTACCTCGGTTCTTTGTTCTTCTCTCTAGATTAAATCCCTTTATTTATTTGTAATGATGTAAGTTTTTGATGAATTTTCGATGTTAATAATAATTGTTGTTAACAGTATCGTATTACAGTACTTCAAATTTTAAAAGTGGAAAATGTTAATATGATTATTATCTCAATGCCATAATTGCTGGCAATGTTCTCAATCTGAATCAAAATATGAATCGTTTCTAGAATATTACATCTTTATAGAACTTCCTGGTTCAAAAATGATTTACCACAAAAAGTATAAACGATCTGTTAAAAATTCATTGAATTCTTAGCCACCTTTCTAACTTTAAAATTATTTGATAATGAAACATTTTAGCAGTCTCTTTTCACTATTCTTACTATGGACATTTTTGGAAATATTGTCTAGTGCAGCATATTATTTTAACATTTAAACATGAAAACTGTATAGGACATTATAATTTAAGATGTGTGTATTTCTTCAGAGCATAATATTTTTAGCGATATCAGTGAGTGGTTTCCAGTTAACTTGGTAATATTCATTCCAAACCATTTCAGAGAAGATTCCTGGTTCCAGAAGGACCTACCAGAGTACCTCTTCCCACGGTCAGGCTCGCTAGATGTCGAAGTAGTTGACGAGCAAGTCGTAGCGGACGTTTGCAAGGTGTCACGTTTTGATGTGTCTTACTCACTCCTTTTCATCAATTATCATTGTTGTATTTTCTCCGATTATGTCAGCCCGTAAAACTGTGAAGTGCAGTCTCGTGAGTGCTTTGAACATGCCGATTTAATCACTCTGATAATATGAATAACTATCATTTTCTCTCCAGAAACTGAACTGCACAGAACAGGATGTTATTGCAGCGTTAGAGGTCCAGGATCCTTCTGACCAGTTTAGGATAGCTTACAACTTGATATTGGATAACAAATCAAACAGACACATCGGTTAGAATCCCATTATTTTCTTCATTTTAGGTTGTTTTTGTGGTAAATACTGTTGTGCAGTCATATACTGCTACTATAAATATGAATAATAAATATGTCAGCATAATGAATATTATGCTAACATGTTGTGGTCCCTAATTTTAAAAATAGCAATGCAACAAACAATAGTCAATTGCAACACGTGGAGTTAATGTTTCCGCAAAAGTGGAACAAATTGTTACAAAATGTAAACAAGTGTTTGAGCTTTTACTATTTAGTCAAGAAAGGTATGGCAGGAGTAGGAGGGGCTGGTCAACACTCGTCAAGGAAGACGTGGTAGGAGTAGGAGGAGGGGCTGGTCATCACTCGTCAAGGATGGTGTGGCAGGAAGGGCTGGTCAGTAGTCATCACTCTTCAAGGAAGGCGTCTGGTGTGGTAGGAGTAGGGGAGGCTGGTCATCACTCGTCAAGCAAAGCGTGATAGGAGTAGGGGGCTGTTCATCACTCGTCAAGGAAGGCGTGGTAGGAGAAGGAGGGCTGGTTATCACTCGTCGAGGAAGGCGTGGTTCGAGTAGCAGGGCTGGTCATCACTCGTCAAGAAAGGCGATGTAGGAGTAGGAGGGGCTGGTCATCACTCGTCAAGGAAGGCGTGGTAGGAGCAGGAGGGCTGGTTATCACTCGTCAAGGAAGGCGTGGTAGTAGTAGGAGAGGCTGGTCATCACTCGTCGAGGAATGCGTGGTAGGAGTAGGAGAGGCTGGTCATCACTCGTCCAGGAAGGCGTGGTAGGAGTAGGAGAGGCTGGTCATCACTCGTCAAGGAAGGCGTGGTAGGAGTAGGAGCGGTCAACAAATTTAATGAATAATGACTCCACCCGCAGTGGGGGGCTTTATATATGTGTCTGTTGACACCCAATCAAACATGCCGAATGCACGCATTCCACATTCCATCCATATGACGTTGACACCATTCGTATGCTATGACGTATGACGTATTTTGATTCGTACGCATTCCACATTCCATACATATGACGTTGACACCATTCGTATCCTATGACGTATGACGTATTTTGATTCGTACGCATTCCACATTCCAGCCATATAACGTTGACACCATTCGTATGTTATGACGTATTTTGATTCGTACGCATTCCACATTACATCCCTTGTGACGTTGCCGCCATTCGTATCTACTATCGAATGACGAAAGAATGATATTTTTGAGGACTTTGATCATCATCACTAAAAGCATTCAGAAGTACCTTGGAACTGAAAACTAAACATCCAATTTTGCAGGGAAAGGCTGGATACATTTTGTACCAATTTAATGTTCCACTTTTTGCCAAACATCGAGAAGGTATTCGATCATTTTTGTCACGAAATCGTCTCAATTTTTACATGAGGTCGGTTGAGGTTCATTGAGATTTACGCCTCAATTTTTACTAGCACTTTATTTAAATCTGTTGATTAAAGTATCATGTCTGTACTGCTGGAGCCTGTTGGGTCCTCTCTCTGTCTCCTCACACTCTTCGATCTGTGGCTTTTACTAGGTCAAGCATTGTCATTATAATATGAATGTATGGCGTCATATCACTGCGAATTACCATAACATAACCTGAAACCCCTGCCCTTGGTTGGTGAAAAACAAGTGAAACATAATATCTGCAAGTATTGTTGAGGACTGATCGGTAAACTTTGTGGCAATTTTGAGCTCAAACATCTACTGAAAACAACATACGGACTGTGTTTCGCGTAGCGCGCGTAAACATTGTATAATACAAAATTTCCGCGCACGACAGAACACATGTGCAGCATTGTGGAGTTGATTCCGAACGTAACATAAGATACGAGGATGCGCGGCGCAAATAGCGTGATTAGGTGTAAATCTCATGAGGCTGATTGGCTGTCAAGAAGGAAACATTGACAAAACGCAAAATCTGGTTATTTTCAGCAGTTGCAGTCTCCTTTCGTCTTGTTTCATCTCCGAAGAGTCACGAAAACTTCCAAATGTAGCACGCCCTCTTTTCTTGAGTTCTTGCGATGTGTTATTTGACACCAATATTTGTAGATAACGCCGGTGAGAGGTGGACATGAGCTAAATTTGATGATACATACTGGATATATGTGTGTGACCGGTGTGACACTTCAATACGTATACTACATTCTGGCCAACTACATTCTGTGAGGATATGCAACTTTGAACGGCTAAAGCGGAAGCCATCTGACACGATAGTTTCGATGATACCGAGGTCCATTCACATAGTGAAATGTTCTCTAGTACTTCATCTGATGTAGTCATGGTTTTGTTTTCTTTATATACTCTAAGCATAGTTAAACTTGGATTCGAGTCAGACCGAACCGAGGGAACCGTGCCCTGGAACACGGTACCAAGCAAGGTCCAGACTCGGATAAGATCTTGACCAAACCTAGCACCCGTGCCGCTGACAGTACTCCGCTTCCTGTATTGGAGTGTACCTACGGGACACGGGCAGGTCCCTGTCATCATTAAGGACAAGAGTTTGTTAAGATAGCAATTTACTTGAAGGCGGTGCGATGCCGAACATTTCGTACCACTCGCTTCCTAACCACTCGCTTCTTAACCACTCGCTTCTTAACCACTCGCTTCTTAACCACTCGCTTCTTAACCACTCGCTTCTTAACCACGCATGTTGGTGATGTTACAAAACGAGCTACCCTCTCTGAAATCAAGTAATTTTCATTTTCCTAGGATCCAGGGGTCATCTAGAAGTATTTATGTCAGTTTTCGAGAACGAAATTCTTTGGCTTCATGGATTTCGTCTGGAATGAAATAAGTGTTTGTTTTTATGTTCTTTTCTTCTCGAATGAGCGTACCTCAGTTCTTTGTTTCTTCTCTAGATTAAATACCTTTATTTATTTGTAATGATGTAAGTTTTTGATGAATTTTCGATGTTAATATTTATTGTTGTTAACAGTATCGTATTACAGTACTTCAAATTTTAAAAGTGGAAAATGTTAATAAGATTATTATCTCAATGCCATAATTGCTGGCAATGTTCTCAATCTGAATCAAAATATGAATCGTTTCTAGAATATTACATCTTTATAGAACTTCCTGGTTCAAAAATGATTTACCACAAAAAGTATAAACGATATTGTGTTAAATATTCATTGAATTCTTAGCCACCTTTTCAACTTTAAAATTATATGATGGAACATTTTTAGCAGTCTCTTTTCACTATTCTTACTATGGACATTTTTGGAAATATTGTCTAGTGCAGCATATTATTTTAACATTTAAACATGAAAACTGTATAGGACATTATGATTTAAGATATGTGTATTTCTTCAGAGCATAATATTTTTAGCGATATCAGTGATAGGCTCCGAGTTAATTTGGTAATTATAAAACCATATAAAACCATTTCAGAGAAGATTCCTGGTTCCAGAAGGACCTACCAGAGTACCTCTTCCCTCGGTCAGGCTCCCTCGATGTCGAAGTAGTTGACGAGCAAGTCGTAGCGGACGTTTGCAAGGTGTCACGTTTTGCTGTGTCTTACTCACTCCTTTTCATCAATTATCATTGTTGTATTTTCTCCGATTATGTCAGCCCGTGAAACTGTGAAGTGCAATCTCGTGAGTGCTTTGAACATGCCGATTTAATCACTCTGATGAAATGACTTACCATCATTCTCTCTCCAGAAACTGAACTGTACAGAACAGGATGTTATTGCAGCGTTAGAGGTCCAGGATCCTTCTGACCAGTTTAGGATAGCTTACAACTTGATATTGGATAACAAATCAAACAGACACATCGGTTAGTAGTAAGGGAACTATTATCAAATGCCGGGGTCCTCTGTGAAAAAATTCGTTCTTAAGGTTTTGATGCTCCAATCGACTCCGATAGGTGTCTAGAGTCACCAAAAAAATTTATTCAAATTTTGGAGTTGCGGAAAACCCAGGGTGACCACGCCCTTTTTTGACCGTGGGAATTTTTGGGGAAAATCACTAGAATTTAGCTGAATGGCAACTAAGGCATGATTATACTCTAAACCTAGGTTTTTTGATACGAGAAATCGATTGCAACTATTATCTAGACGTCAAATCGCATATTTTGGTCATAATTGACCACGCCCAGTTTTTGTCATGGCCATTTTGGCTAAAAATCTAAAAATTTTGATAATATCATACAATATCATGATTATACTCTAAACCTATGTTTTTCGATACGAGAAATCGTTTTAAGCCACTATCTAGACGTCAACTCGCATATTTTGGCCATTTCTGACCACGCCAAGTTTTTGTCATGGCCTTTTTGGCCAAAAATCTTGAAATTTTGATAAGACCGTACCATAACATGATTATACTCTAAACCTATGTTTTTTGATACGAGAAATCGATTGCAACTATTATCTAGACGTCAAATCGCATATTTTGGTCATTATTGACCACGCCCAGTTTGTCATGGCCATTTTGGCTAAAAATCTCAAAATTTTGACAAGACCATACCATATAGTGATCATACTCTAAACCTATGTTTTTTGATACGAGAAATCGCTTAAAGCCACTATCTAGACGCTAAATCGCATATTTAAGCAAAAATGGTCTCGCCCCCTTTTAACAGCCATTTTGCTAAAAAATCATTTACATATTACGTAATCGCCAAGGGGGAGGGGAAGGTTTGAAGGTTTCAGAATGATTGTACCTACGTTACATGTTATTGTTATGCCTCAACTGTGAACTTGATTACGAGGGGGAGGGGGTTATTAAAATCGGCCAAAAATTGATCATGTAATATAATCATGTGAACGATCCTTTATGACAAGTGCGATTTAATTTGTTGAAGACTGAAGGTTCGTCAAGCCTTCCACCTATTCCTTTCTTAATTACGGCATATTCCAAGGCCAGCCCTTCAAAAGTTCAAAGTATCAGATGAAGTTGCTTTCTTGTACTTTTATATGTATATAGCATTAAATAAGAAACGACACTGGAATTAAACTTGATAGGACAGCCTGGAAACGTTTTGAGCTCTGCCTGCCCTATAGAAACCGAATACTATCGCCCTCACATCCTCAAATTTGATTCTATATAATAGCAGTTTTGTAAAGTATTAATATTATTCAGGAGTTCACTTGATATCCAAAGATGAAACACGTGTCATGTGTCACCCATCACGATGTATGCATACCAGAGTGCATCGTCAAGGTTTGTGTGGGGCCAAGGTCAAGACTGAAGAGTGGTGTCAAGGGTTAATTGTTGTCAAAGGTAGAGTGTTGTCAAACTCAATAGAGCACTGATGCAGAGGAAAAAGTGTTGCCAAAGTAAGAGTGCTCTCAAAGCTTCAAAGGAAGCGTGCCGTCAAGGGAAGAGTGCTGTGAAATGTGGAGTGTTGTCAAAAGTATACTGCTGTCAAGGGTACAGTTCCATCACCTTGACTGCACTCTACCCTTGACCATATCTATGGAAGAGTGCTGTCTAGCAATCTAGAGTAAACTTCTGCCAAGGACAGAGTGCTTCAAAGGGTACAGTGATGTATAACATCGTTCAGTGAATGATGAAGGGTGGAGTGGAGCCAAGGAAAGAGTCCTGTCAAAGATAGAGTGATGTCATGGGTAAAGTGATGTCAGGAATAGTAGTATGATATCAAGGGTGAAATGGTGTCATACCTCGTAGAGGGGTGTCTAGAGATGTGTGCTATCAAGGGTAGCTTGGTGTCAAGGGTGAAGAAGTGAGCTGTGAAGGATAGAGTGTTGTCAAGGGAAAAGTGCCGTAAAAAATTAAGTGGTGTCGAGGATACAGTGCTGTAAAAGCCAAGCGTAGAGTGCTATCTAAGGTTAAAGGCTAAAATGTGCGATTGAATAAGTTACTTGTCTGCAGTCAATTAAAGAAAGCTGTTATCGTGAAGTGCAGTCAAAGGTCGATTGCTATCAAGGATAAAGTGCTGTCGAGAACAGGTTGATGTCATGGGTACGGAGGGATTCTTCCTCTCTTGGCAAGGAAGGATTCTTGCCAAGGGTGGAGTGCTGTTGAGAGTAGAGTTCTGTAAGCTGTCAAGAGTCAAGGATTAAGTGTGGTCAACTGTCAAGGGAAGAGTGCTGTCAGAGGGAGTGTTGTCAAGTGTTGTCAAGTGTTGTCAAGGGTAGAGTAAAGAATGCTTCCCGGCTCTCAAGGAAAGAGTTCTGGAGGAATGTGCTGTCAAGGTTGCAGTGCTAGATAACATTAATTAAGTGCTTCCAAAATGGGCATTACAAATATTGGGTCAATACTGGTCTGGATGCTGGTTTCAATGGATGTTTCTTATCAAACCCATCGAAGACATGGGTCTGGAGTATAGTATAATCATGGTAACTATAATGTTATTGCCTCGAATCAAAATGTATATTGTATAATCATGGTACAGTCATGGTATGGCATGGCCTTATCAAAATTTCGAGATTTTTGGTCAAAACTATCTTGACAAAAACTGGGCGTGGTCAGTAATGGCCAAAATATGCGAGTTGACGTCTAGATAGTGGCTTTAATCGATTTCTCGTATCAAAAAACATAGGTTTAGAGTATGACCACTATATGGTATGGTCTTGTCAAAATTTTGAGATTTTTAGCCGAAATGGCCATGACAAAAACTGGGCGTGGTCAATAATGACCAAAATATGCGATTTGACGTCTAGATAATAGTTGCAATCGATTTCTCGTATCAAAAAAACCTAGGTTTAGAGTATAATCATGTTATGGTACGGTCTTATCAAAATTTCAAGATTTTTGGCCAAAAAGGCCATGACAAAAACTGGGCGTGGTCAGAAATGGCCAAAATATGCGAGTTGACGTCTAGATAGCGGCTTTAAAAGGTTTCTCGTATCAAAAAACATAGGTTTAGAGTATGATCACTATATGGTATGGTCTTGTCAAAATTTTGAGATTTTTAGCCAAAATGGCCATGACAAAAACTGGGCGTGGTCAATTATGACCAAAATATGCGACTTGACGTCTAGATAATAGTTGCAATCGATTTCTCGTATCAAAAAACCTAGGTTCAGAATATAATCATGCCTTAGTTGCCATTCAGCTAAATTCTAGTGATTTTCCTCAAAAATTCCCACGGTCAAAAAAGGGCGTGGTCACCCTGGGTTTTCCGCAACTCCAAAATTTGAATAAATTTTTTTGGTGACTCTAGACACCTATCGGAGTCGATTGGAGCATCAAAACCTTAAGAACGAATTTTTTCACAGGTATGCCACACAGTTCCCTTACTAGGGTAGCGCGGGGTAAAATGAGCCATGGGGTAAATTGAGCCATCGCGGGGTAAAATGAGCCACTGATGGGGTAAAATGAGCCACTTCTTTTTTGATGGTTCTCAATACCAATATGGCATCTAATCAGAAGTATAGCATTCTAATGTTGCACAAACACATTTTGACATCGTTTTGAAGCCCAAAATTGGCAACTTTCCCATTTTTGGAAGATTTTTACCAATAGCGTCTTACATGCAAAATCTACTATTTTTGAGCAATGATATATGCCAGACATGTTTATGATTTGTTTTTGACCCATAATTAGTGTTACTTTAGAACTTTAAAAGCTTTTTAGGATATTTGATGAGCAATTGATCAAAAATCAACTTAGAAACAAGAAAAATTTGAAGTAAAATTTGAAGATTCATGTTAATTGCATCCATAAAAATAAGTTTTTTGAAACAAAATTGTTGCTTTTTTCTTAATTTTAACTTGACTCAATCAACTTGCTATGATCTCAAAAGCTTGTGTGGGTTTATTGCCACTTTGAATCCCACATTGATTGCTAATGAAAGCTAAAGATAAACCTTTTCGCTACATTTACAGAGTCAATCGTTCATCCATAAACTGGGAAGCGTGGCAAACAAAACACATATTAGAGAGATTTAGTCACTGTTACTGATCATTGAATGCAATTTCAAGATCAAATATGAGCCCAAATAGTGTTTATGTGGTTCTTTTAACGAAATGTAATCCATGGGAAATCGTTTGATTAGATAAATCATCTAATACGCAACTACGGGGTAATTTGAGCCACTTTTCAAAAAATCCTCCAATTTTCGACAAAACCACTTTTACTCCAACATTCGTTGCTTTTATTGCTTTAAATGCCCTTTTAAATGAAAAAATCACATTGGACATGAAAAATTTTGAAAAAAATTTTTTGCGGGGTAAAATGAGCCATTTTGCGCACTTTGCGCAGCGCTGCGCATGTGAAAATTTTTGAAAATTTGAATATGGTGCTAAATGTCTTCAAATGACAGCCTTTAACCCACAATAACACCAAAACATCAATATTGACTGAACTGATGATTTTGAAGGGGTGGCTCAATTTACCCCAAGGCATGGGGTAAATATGAGCCAGCACTGTGGTAAAGGTAATTAAATTTTCCCACAGTAATTAGTGGATTTGATTTTTTAAAACGACACCAATTTGTTACCAATATGATAGCCCTCAGAACAGTACAATTTGATTTGATCAGAATACTAAGGCTTTTGACTGCCTGACAAAAGTTTGAAAAAGTGGCTCATTTTACCCCGCGCTACCCTATAGAATTCCATTATTACCTTCATTTTAGTGTTGTGCAGTCATAAACTGTTACTATAATTATGCTAACATGTCAGCATAATGAATATTATGCAAACATGTGGTCCCTAATTCTAAAAATGCAATGCAACTAACAATAGTCAATTGCAACACGAAGACGTGGAGGTAATGTTTCCGCAAAAGTGGAACAAATTCTTACAAAATGTAAACAAGTGTTTTAGCTTTTACTATTTAGATAGTCAACATATTTTGCAACTAAGTTTTTGAATACATTAAACATTTTGATGGATTGCACTCTTTATTGGTGCCCTAACTATGCTCTGGGTCCGGGTTGCACAAAACACGCGGTTAGGACACGCCTCTTCAGAGCTCTCACAAGACTTTTTTGCCTAGCCAGCAACTCTTCTCTTAAACCTGCCAAGAGCTGCACCCACACGTGCAGCTCTTGGCAGCAGTAAGAACTTAAGAAATCCAGTAAGAAAAAGAACTACAGAACACGAAATGATCGTCCGGCTATCAACGTGAATCATTTTACTGTATATCTAACTCATGAGACAGAAGATTTTGCTAAATCCTTCTAACAGACCCGTCTCTGCTAGATACCTATAAAGCATCACAGATGATTCAACTTGAAAGTCTGAACGAGGTTTGAGCGGAGGTTAATCCGAGTTCGAGTGTAGGTATTAGTTGTTGAGGAAGTAAGGAAGGCTTGGTTGTAAGAGAGGCTGGTTATCACTCGTCAAGAAAGGTATGGCAGGAGTAAGGGCTGGTCAACACTCGTCAAGGAAGACGTGGTAGGAGTAGGAGGAGGGGCTGGTCAGCACTCGTCAAGTAAGACGTGGTAGGAGGGGATGTTTAGTGGTCACCACTTGCCAAAGAGGGTGTCTGGCGTGGCAGCAATAGGAGACACTGTTCATCAGTAGTCAAGGAAGTAAGGAAGGCGTGGTAGGAGAAGGGGCTGGTCATCACTCGTCAAGGATGGTGTGGCAGGAGGGGCTGGTCAGTGGTCAGTGGTCATCACTCTTCACGGAAGGCGTCTGGTGTGGTAGGAGTAGGGGAGGCTGGTCATCACTCGTCAAGCAAAGCGTGATAGGAGTAGGGGGGGGCTGGTCATCACTCGTCGAGGAAGGCGTGGTAAGAGTAGGAGAGGCTGGTCATCACTCGTCCAGGAAGGCGTGGTAGGAGTTGGAGAGGCTGGTCATCACGTCTTGTCAAGGAAGGCGAAGTAGGAGTAGGAGGGGCTGGTCATCACTCGTCAAGGAAGGCGTGGTAGGAGCAGGAGGGCTGGTTATCACTCGTCAAGGAAGGCGTGGTAGTAGTAGGAAAGGCTGGTCATCACTCGCCGAGAAAGGCGTGGTAGGAGTAGGAGAGGCTGGTCATCAGTCGTCCAGGAAGGCGTGGTAAGAGTAGGAGAGGCTGGTCATCACTCGTCAAGGAAGGCGTGGTTCGAGTAGGAGGGCAGCTCATAACTCGTCATGGAAGGCGTGTTAGGAGCAGGAGGGCTGGTTATCACTCGTCAAGGAAGGCGTGGTAGGAGCAGGAGGGCTGGTTATCACTCGTCAAGGAAGGCGTGGTAGGAGTAGGAGAGGCTGTTCATCAGTCGTCCAGGAAGGCGTGGTAAGAGTAGGAGAGGCTGGTCATCACTCGTCCAGGAAGGCGTGGTAGGAGTAGGAGGGCAGGGCATCACTCGTCAAGGAGTAGGAGGGGCTGGTCAACACTAGCACTTAATATTAATTCTGTTGATTTAAGTATCATGTATGTACCGCTGGAGCTTGGTGGGCCTTCTCTCTGTCTCCTCCCACTCTTCGATCTGTGGCTTATGTTATGTCAAGCATAATATGAATATATGGCGTCATATCACTGCGCATTAACATAAGATATAAATACCGAACACCTCTGCCCTTGGTCGGTAAAAAAGTGAAACTTAATATCTGCAAGTCTTGTTGAGGACTGATCGGAAAACTTTGTGGCAATTTTGAGCTCAAACATCTACTGAAAACATGAGAGGGACCTAAGTGTACCAAGTGTACCAAATTATGGGATTTGGTACAAGTGTATGTAACCCGAAAATTAGTCGTCACATTTTGATGAAACTTTACAGTTAGCTCAAGCATGAACCAAAAAACATAAAACGGTCAAAAAATTAGGGGGTCTAAATGCTAACTTACGAGCTATATTCAAGCACAAGAAAATATAATTCTAGCGATTTTTCAGTATTTTTGGTACAACGATTGCTTGAACTGGTCGTCACATTTAATAAACTTTCCAGTTAGGTCGAGCATGACTAGAAGAACATAAAACTGTCAAAAAATAGAGGGGTCTATATGCTAAATTTCGAGATATCCCCGAACACAAGGAAATACCATTTTTCTTTTGTTTTGTTATAGCTCGGAAGTTAGCTCATACACCACCCAATTTTTTGACGTTTTTATGTTAGTTGGGCCATAGTCGACCTAATTTGAATTTCTCATAAAAATGTGACGACCAGTTTTCGAGTAATCGATGTACCAAAATACCGTAAAAATCGCTAAAATAACATTTCCATGTGTTGGATTATATCTCGAAAGTTAGCACATAGACCTACCAATTTTTTGACGTTTCTATATTCTTTGGGTCAAGCTTGACTTAAATGAAAAGTTTCTTTAAAATCTGACTAGTAGTTTTCGCAAAATTGTTGTACCAAAACACCTTACTTTCGGCAGTATTTTTGGTACACTTTCGATTTATGTCCTACTGGAAAACATCATACGGACTGTATTTCGCGTAGCGCGCGTAAACATTGTATCATACAAAATTTCCGCGCACGACGAAACACATGTGCAGCATTGTGGATTTTATTAAATTTGTCTTCCGAACATCAAATACGAGGATGCGCGGCGCAAATAGCGTGATTAGTTGTAAGTCTCATGAGGCTGATTGGCTGTCAAAGTGTCGAGAAAGAAACATTGATTAAACGCAAAATACGGTTAATTTAAGCAAGTGCAGTCTCATTTCATCTCCGAAGAGTCACGAAAACTTCCAAATGTAGCACGCCCTCTTTTCTTGGGTTCTTGCGATGTGTTATTTGACACCAATATTTGTAGATAACACCGGTGATAGGTGGACATGAGCTAAATTTGATGATACATACTGGATATATGTGTGTGACACTTCAATACGTATACTACATTCTGACCAACTACATTCTGTGAGGATATGCATCTTTGAACGGCTAAAGCAGAAGCCATCTGACACGATAGTTTCAATGATACCGTGGCCAGTTCACATGATGAAATGTTCCTTCGGACAGCATATACTGTAGTCAGGCTTTGTTTTCTTTATATACACTAAGCACGGTAAAACTTGGATTAGAGCCAGACTGAACCGAGGGACCAGTGCTCGGGACATGGGACCAAGCAAGGTCCAGACTCGGATAAGATCTTGACTAAACCTAGCACCCGTGCTGCTGACAATGCTCCGCCTCCTGTATTGGAGTAAACGTACGGGACACGGGAAGGTCCCTGTCATCATTAAGGACAAGAGTTTGTTTACATAGCAATGTACCTTAGGAGGTTTATTTATAAAGGTTGTAATTTGGGGATTTTACAGAAAAATCCCCATTTTATCATCCACCACGAAATTTCGACTTGACGTCATTAGATCATATTATGTAAAACCTTGAAAAATCCCCATATTTTCAACTTACCAAAATTTAAAACACCGAAATTTCATCCCACATAAATACACCTCCTAAGGTACTTGACGGCGGGTGGAATGTTCGGCATCGCGCCGCGATGCCGAACATTCCGTACCACTCGCTTCTTAACCACTCGCACCTTAACCACTCGCTTCTTAACCCTCGCTTCTTAACATTTCACAATCTGTTGTAGATTTGAATAACATGAGATTCACTGCCCTCCATTTCAGCCGTATAGATATCAAATTAATCACATTTTATGATCTGTTGTAGATTTTAATAACATGAAATTCACTAAGCTCCATTTCAGCCCACCCCGTTACGCTGGATGACTTCGTGTACGGTTCCACGCCCCCTAACTCAGCTTGGAAGGAATTTGAGAACCTCAGCTTGGTTAGTGTTGTCCGTGTGGGGAAATTTGGGGGACTGTTTTCTAAACTACTGTGGTATGTTACACGGAGTTTATCTGTTCCCTGTTCGATGTCAGCAAATCACTGCTCATAACCATTTCGTCTACCTGACGTAAGAAAGTAAGAACATGCAAAATATCACATATCGGTAACCTTAGAGGTGAAATACTGTTCCATAATTAATATCACTCTTCAATAAATTGAAGAAATGAGCTTCAGTAAATAGAATAAAAACACCATGATGTAATATAGACACCAGACTTCTGCAACTCCCGTAAAAGCAATAGTTTTGAAGTTTCCTCAGAAAATTCTTTCCGTCAGCGTCGGTTTACAACTCCTTATTCTGCATTCAGCAATTTTCGTGACGTCTGGTGAACAGAACCTGTCATAAAACTTCAAATCAAGTCTAGAGACTCGATCATAGTTGGTCCACCAGTGCGCATGTATATTCTTTGGGATTTTTTGTGTTTTAGAGCGGCGGACTTAACCAACTTTCTAGAATCAAAACTGTGACGCCGTTGACTTTGGATAAACGTAGTTCACACAAAAATTCTCCTACCTCAAACAGTTCGTCAGAAATAGGTCAGTGAAATTATTTATGGAACATACTAATATAAGTGTTATGAGATAAGTGTTATGAGATAAAGTGTCACCCTAGTCTCATTGTTAAACTTTGCAATAATGAAACATTCAAATGGATTTTGTGCTAGAAAAAGCAAAAATAGAAAATTCGGTTTATATTCAATTGAAATGAATTCGAACACTACGTAATTTTGCTGTTAATATGTCCTTAGTTACTGAAAACGCGACAATATTTTGTCAGAATTTGGTGAAAACGAAGATATGCGAGTTCATGCCACGCTTCAACTCAGACTGAATAATTCTTATTCAAAACCACCGAAGCATCAAAATGTAGAAGTTTGATTTAACTTAGTATGTTCAATGAATAGATGAATATTTCACCTTTATTCAAACTTTTTAATGGAAAGTCTGTTGTAAATTTAGGATATGATGCAGATGTAATTAGGGTAATTAATTATTCTTCTGCAACTAGTTTGAATCTGACTTTATTGATTCGCCTTGCACAGTCTCGCAGTTTGAAAAAGTTTCAATCTATTCTTTGTCGCACATGTAAGTGTCATACTGTGAATTCCTCATCATCCTTTGTCCACTGTCCCGACGTCTGGAATTTCGAGCTTTTTGTCAACGCCGATTGTAGTGATTTGAGTTTAGGTTTACGTTAATCAAATATTGTGAAATACTGTCACGCTCCATGAGGATACCTGTTCCATTACACCACGCAAAATGTGGAGAATTCCACACTAAACACGAACCTATTTAATTGTACATATCCATTATCCACGAACGATTTGTCATAATTTGGACTCTTTTTCGGTGTCATAGCATATCCACGCCCAAATATAACCACGGCAAGTCTACTGCACGTCGTGGAAATAACATGTCTCCAGTTATAGGTGCATATTTCTTTGTTGTCGCAACGAAATTAAGTGTGAGAATTGAGACCCTTTTACTTGACTTTTCGAGACTGTTGAGACGTTGAAGCAAATGACTCTTTGAGTTTCAATTTCTGCAGGGAAATGATCTCAGGCCTTCCCTCTCTGTCCTTCCTACCACCTGGTGACCAGACAATGGAAGCAGCGAACCTTCCAGAAACGTCTCTGCTTAAACTTTAATCCTGAAATTTAAATTTTGCCTCGGATGTCGTTGGGTCTCGATCATTCTGGAATCACACGAAGAATACTTGACTAGACTCGACAGTCGACACTTAATAATCCATATCATTATCAAATTCTGCGATCATATTTGATTTACTACGGGACATTTCGAATGATGATAGACTCTCCATTTGTTAAACCGACGACGTAATGCTTCGACGTCGAGAATATATGGCTCTTCTAGAAATTGGACTAGTTTCTTCGAGAACCGATTTTATCTAAGTATCGTCGCAACAATGCATCCATAGCGCCGTGAACGAACGCAATATAATCATGACTCACAATAACCGCTATGAGGCTATGATATATAACCTACTAATAAAACCTTCTTTAATAAGAAATATCATGACTTAATAATGAGATGTTCTAAACTTCGTAGCATTGGTAACGCGAACTGGAACAATTCTCAACAGATATAAAAGGGTCAGTTCAGAGCGTTCATTCGCTCGTCCGCCAGTTTCAAATAATGTACAGTCGGTGACCCCTCTCTTGGGAAAGGGAGAAGATGTTAAATCGTCAACGAAGACACTCGTTGTTTGCCAGTTATTTTGGGTTTGTTGTAACTGAATGGGGGATTATGATTTTTTTTGTATTTTTGTCCAATGTGTACCCTGTTTTCCAGAGTTAGACAAAAAAAAAACTCATTGGACAAAACCATCGTTGGACAAAAATTTAAATAAATACCAATGCAAAAAAGTACCGAAAAATGGTTGAAAAAAATCTACATTTACATCTCTGCATGAAATCGACTAATTATTTAATTTCAAAAAATACGACAATTTTCAGGAAAAAGTAAATATGTAGCGTATTTTTGCCGTACTTTTAAAAATACATATTTAACAGCCTTGCAGATCACCTGGTCTTCGGCAGTGTAATTGAACAGTCACCAATGAGCCAATGTTACGAATAAAATATTGCGAATATATTCTTCAGAATTTCTAAAAAGTGAGCTATATTGATTCTTCATCGAGATATACGCGATTTTCTAAGGCCTGGTGAAAAATTTATGTCGAAATTTTAGCACAAAACTTAAGAGTGAAATGTCAAGAACTACGACTTATCTTGAGATGAGACCGGCCAAATATGTTGTACTCAGATTATGTTTTACTTCAATATGTTGCTTCTAGACCTCGAGATTTAGCTATGAAGCGAGTTTCAGGGCGATCAATCGAAATTCGTTGTTGTTGGAGGCTTCTGAAAATTGAATTTCTGTTTTGACAAAACATTTAACTGTAGCCCTATTATAAGTTCACCATATTATATTCTGCTATGGTGAACTAATTATGGTTTGTCTATGTCCCGCAGTGAAGAGTGAATAGGTATGGGAAATACACGATGGACCATTGAAATTACCCCTTTTCTACGTCATTTCTCAAAGCATCCGAATCCTGAAATTTGAATTTATTACTCGGATTTCTTTGTGTCTCGATTATTATGGACTCACACGAAGAATACTTGACTATTATTGATACTCAACTTCATCCCATTATTAAATACTGCGATCGTATTTGATTCCCCATGGGAAATTTCGAATGATGATCTTAGCCTCAGTCCCAATGCCTAGTTATAAAACCGACGACGTAATGCTTCGACGTCGAGAATATGGCTTTTCGAGAAACTCGGACTTGTTTCTTCGAAACCGATTTAATCTTAGTTAAGTAGTAACAACTCATCAATGCATCCAAAGTGCCATGAACGAATGCAATATTATGACTCAACCATAACCGCTATAAGGTTTAATCACTTAACTAACACACATTACATTTAATAATGAGATATTTTATATTTCCAATCATTGGTAACGCGAACTGGAACAATTCTCATCAGTTATAAAAGGGTCGGTTTAGAGCGTTCATTCGCTCGTCCGCCAGTTTCAAATAATTTACTGTCGGTTACCCCTCTCTTCTCATAGAGAGGAGATGTTAAATTGTCAACGAAGACACTCGTTGTTTGCCAGTTATTTTGGGTTTGTTGTAACTGTAGGAGTGAACGTATTCTTTCCGCAAGCTCGACGCTGTAAATGTGGAGAAAGGTGAATCAGTAGGAGTAAGATGAATAAGTTGGAGTAAGATGAATAAGTTGAATTAAAATGAATTAGTACGAGTAAGATGAATTAGTTCGAATGAAATGACTTAGTTGGAGTAAGATGAAAATCATCAAGAAACATGTAAAAATAAATGGTAAAATAAATTGTAAAAGAAACTCAGAATTGTGTTCTGGAAATTTAAATCTTGATTTCAAGTAAGAAACGACTTGTGTTCGAAGTTTGAAATGCCTCACGTGACTTTCTACTTAACCGCACGTCATTTGTCAGCAAGTTTTAGGTTCGTTGTTCAAATCTAGACTGCATGAGGAATGAAAATTTTCTTTCCAGAACTAAGGCATTGTAGTTGGGTTTGGATGAGGAACGCAGAGTAAAACTAGTGCTGACATGCGTTCTAGAAGTTTGAATAGACATATTTACCGATTTATGTTCGAAGTTTTAGTTCAAATTTAGGAATAAATTCTCGTTTTCGATCCAATTAGCCATGATATTTATATCTTTTGCAATCAATTTATCTACTATAAATTCGTTGTTTCACGTAAATTTTTTGACATTTTTGATTCACTACGACAATTCAACCTAACAGCTTCACACTGAACTGTCACTAAATGACTAGGAGACCAGATCGCCTGGTCTTCGGCAGTATACTTGCTCAGCCATCAGTGAGCCAATTTTACACTAAATTGTCATTTAATCTTCAGAATAGTGGTTTCGGCAGTATAGTTGCTAGAAATTAAGTGAGCCAATGCTACGAATAAATTTTACTGTCTTCAGAATTTATAAAAAGTGGTTACCGTAATTTGTACAACATAAAATTTCAATATTTGGATTGAGCAGCTGGCTCTTTCCTTTCACTACAATATTAAGGCTATTTGTTGTGAAATATTCCATGTTATATTATCCTGGATAAAATAAGGCATTTCTGTTATTACCTTCCTCATCTTCCATATGTTCCCAAGCCCAATAAAACCAGATTATTAGCATCAGGAATCTTTCATCAAACAGGCAGTGAAACATTGCAAAGAACATGGTTTTGACTCTAGGATGCTCATTGACCCGTTTGCTAATCTGTTTCTCTAGAACGCCTAGCTTTACTTTTGTCTATATTTCATAGATCCCAAATAAATTGAATTCAATGGAAAAATCTGGCCTTTTCTTGTTTTCACATCGGTATTTTTAGCGAATAGCCCTGGTTTAGATGTGAGAGTAGCCTGTAAACCTAACACCCAGCGAAGACCATTCAGAGACCACGCATTCAGAGACCACCACTAAGGTGAGAAATGCCTTTCATCTTTCCCAGCTGGCCTTTGGTACCACCATCACTCTGTTATGGCCCCTCCCCTTGTGACCGCTCCCAGATTATTAGCACGGGAAAATTTTCCGTTGTTTGTCAACAGTTAACCACTTAAAACCATGGCGATGACATCATCCACAGCTTGCCGGCCCTTGTTTGATGATGATTGAGAAACACTGAGTCCATTCAGAGACCACGCATTGATTTCAGTGTCTTGGTGATCAATGTGCTAGAACAGGGTGTTAGGGATAGGACCTCTCGGGCTCAGAATAATATTTCCGCTATGGACCTTCCCACGCACTTTATATTATGATGTCATCGGCTAAATGAGTGGTTACCAATGATATGACGTCATAAGTATGCGGGCAACAGAGCCTCCCATGTTCAGAACAATTCCAGAAGCTTTGGTGATCTTATTCCTCGAAAAGAATGTTCTAGAGTTGGTGCATTTTCTGGATAATTTACTCATCACAGTATTTTGATGATCACAACCATCTGAAATGCAGCATTCTAAACTGCTATGGTTAAATCACCATAATATTATGGTTCTTCGAACGGCCATTGTTTATTTTCCTCAATGCCAGACTTTATTTACTCCAATCCGTACCTGTCCTGCACTAATTTCTTTTTTCCCGAAAATTCTCTCTTTTTTCTTGCTAGATAGTAGCTGTAGATGTTGAAGACGTACATACTTATTCCAATTAGAAAATAAAAGTGTTATGATCTCTCCCAATTACCACTCATTATATTTGGCAATGGTAACTTAACGATGTGCTGGGAGTCAATTATCAAGTTATTCAATTTCTTCGTTTTCTGTGTTTATCATTTTGATGATTCATTTTTCACCAATTTATCAATTATTTCTGTTACAACCTTTCATGCATTATGATACCATCTTAATTATTATCATTGAGTAAAAATTTAAATAAAGGGATAATTTTTGGAGATACCAACTTTGAAGATAATTGCAACTTTGAACATATAATAATTATTTTTAAACATGTTTTAAACATGTAATTTTTGACATATTATTTTTAAACATGTTTTAAATATATTATTTCTAAATATATGATTTCTAAACATGTTATTTTATTTTTAAACATGTTATTTTAAGTATATCATTTCTAAACATGTTTTACGCGCCAGGTATTTCTGAATTTAATATAATGTTGACACGTGACGTAGTTGAGAAATGAGTGTCACGTTATGAATTCCATTATCGCTATCATGTTACAGTTCGGGGTACAGTGAAGGGTTTAAAAAGTGCAAACCGTGTGAGCATCCGTGTGTGAAGGAAGTTTACGCAGTGTTCCTTTATACACGTCATTATGTACGCTAAAACAGTTGCACTTCTTAAAACGGGCAACTACAGTGCCAAAAAGTGTAACTACAGTTAATAATGAAACCATTATGCCATTAAGACTGAGGAGACAATTAAATTTTATATTTTGTTCACTAGTACGTCAATAGTACCTACACAACCCCGTGTACCAATGTCAGTCATTAATGTGTGTGTGGGAGCAATTAATGAAATATTTCATCGATGTGTGTGTGCGGGCACTTGTACATACTATCACAAGTATATATAATGCGTACAATATCACAAGTCTTTTTCTCTTTCTGTAACGGCGCGCTATATATATATTCTCATATATATTGTCGGTCGAAAACAGGTTGATGTCATGGGTGGGGAGGGATTCTTCCTCTCTTGAGAGTAGAGTTCTGTGAGTTGTCAAGAGTCAAGGATTAAGTGTGGTCAAGGGAAGAGTGCTGTCAGAGGGAGTGTTGTCAAGGGTTGTCAAGTGTTGTCAAGGGTAGAGTAAAGAATGCTTCCCGGCTCTCAAGGAAAGAGTTCTGGAGGAATGTGCTGTCAAGGTTGCAGTGCTAGATAACATTAATTAAGTGCTTCCAAAATGGGCATTACAAATATTGGGTCAATACTGGTCTGGATGCTGGTTTCAATGGATGTTTCTTATCAAACCCATCGAAGACATGGATCTGGACTCCAGACCATGATTATACTATACTCCAGACTCTGGAGTATAGTATAATCATGGTAACTATAATGTTATTGCCTCGAATCAAAATGTATATTGTATAATCATGGTATGGCATGGCCTTATCAAAATTTCGAGATTTTTGGTCAAAAGTATCTTGACAAAAACTGGGCGTTGTCAGTAATGGCCAAAATATGCGAGTTGACGTTTAGATAGTGGCTTTAATCGATTTCTTGTATCAAAAAACATAGGTTTAGAGTATGATCATTGATCACTATATGGTATGGTCTTGTCAAAATTTTTGAGATTTTTAGCCAAAATGGCCATGACAAAAACTGGGCGTGGTCAATAATGACCAAAATATGCGATTTGACGTCTAGATAATAGTTGCAATTGATTTCTCGTATCAAAACACATAGGTTTAGAGTATAATCATGTTATGGTACGGTCTTATCAAAATTTCAAGATTTTTGGCCAAAAAGGCCATGACAAAAACTGGGCGTGGTCAATAATGACCAAAATATGCGATTTGACGTCTAGATAATAGTTGCAATCGATTTATCGTATCAAAAAACCTAGGTTTAGAGTATAATCATGTTATGGTACGGTCTTATCAAAATTTCAAGATTTTTGGCCAAAAAGGCCATGACAAAAACTGGGCGTGGTCAGAAATGACCAAAATATGCGAGTTGACGTCTAGATAGTGGCTTTAAACGATTTCTCGTATCAAAAAACATAGGTTTAGAGTATGATCACTATATGGTATGGTCTTGTCAAAATTTTGAGATTTTTAGCCAAAATGGCCATGACAAAAACTGGGCGTGGTCAATTATGACCAAAATATGCGATTTGACGTCTAGATAATAGTTGCAATCGATTTCTCGTATCAAAAAACCTACGTTCAGAGTATAATCATGCCTTAGTTGCCATTCAGCTAAATTCTAATGATTTTCCTCAAAAATTCCCACGGTCAAAAAAGGGCGTGGTCACCCTGGGTTTTCCGCAACTCCAAAATTTGAATAAATTTTTTTGGTGACTCTAGACACCTATCGGAGTCGATTGGAGCATCAAAACCTTAAGAACGAATTTTTTCACAGGTATGCCACACAGTTCCCTTACTAAAAATGAAGTGTACAATTATCTCAAAAGTCCTCTCCCCTACACTAGCTCGATAATATATTAAACTAGCAGGCCCGTTGGACCTGCTAACACACAGCTCACTCGGCGCTGCTATGCAGCACCTCTTTCGCAAATTTTAAACACTATCATTCAAATTGATTGGACATTTTTTTGATTTTACCGCATCAAAATATTCCTATCGGATCAAATTAATCAAATATCAAATTTTATGAAGGAGCAGATTGGAAAAAGAACTCTTAGTCGTGCTTAACCATGTGAATTTTATTCCGTTTTGATTGCAAGATGATTTCAAGTCTGACAACAGATTCTCATACTTACATCGGACAATTTTGTTTCGTTCACAATTTTGATCCAGAACAGGAACTGTCCTTATATCTGCCACACCTATATTCGACTCGATCAAATTGCACACTTCTGAAAACCTTAAATTGCTCTTAAACGGTCAATTTCAAAACTATAGTTACTATTGTTATCAGCATTGATTTATGATAATCGACCGACCTCTGCCACATTTTTATGAAAACAATCCATCTGAAATATCCCCCGTTATTCAAGTTATGTCCATTCTCCATCTTGAGATCTTGATTTCGAAGTATAAAGAATACGCCAAAAACTACAGCACAGCATTAAACAGTAGTTGCGTAATAAAAAGCAATCGCATAGAACTGATCATAATCTGCACGTGCAGAATATCTGTATCCATAGCAACGGCGCGACTTAGCCCAGCTTAGCCTTCGTTTTTCTTGATATTCTCTTGGCAAGCTCAAATTTAATTGTATACGGAATTACAGACAAACATTATTCACGTGTGACTTTACTTTATATATAAGACGAGAAAACCCGTTGGGTCTTCTCTTAAATTGGACGTATATATTCAGTTGGGCGTACAATAAATTGAACGAAGTCATTGATGCAATTTTTTGTTCCTGGGGGTAGGGGTGCAACGTAACGAAATTACGAAATATTTACATAAGATTTGAATATAAATAAAACTTTTGTAGATTTTGCGATTGCAAATTAATGTCAAGGGCACATTTAACAGTTAATAAGAAGAACTCAAGAACAATGACCGTTTTCTAATCCAAAGTTCAGATTCGGAGAAAAGATGGGCAACAAATTTGAATCCAAGCTCATTGAAATCGATATTGCGGGCATTTTCATCTGTTTAGAACCCACTTCTAAGTTGAGTAATAATAAATTCCTCCTTCTGTCGAATTCTCGCAGCAAACCATCGAAACTACAAATATCTTCATACGAAACAATTATCGCTGATTTTCACAATGGAACAAAATGTTCAAGCCTTACCTTTTCTCCTACAATAGTGATTTGAGTTGATGGTGTTATGTCGTAAACTTTTTACCAAACTTGAAAATTCCATTGAGAACGTAAATTATGACTGTAAGCAGTTGAAACGTTTCCAAAGTACTCAGTAACGAAATGGCAGATGCTTCGTTAAAATGCACGTGCAGTTTAGCGCGCGCAATCACCAATCACCATAGCGACGCGCGCAACTGGTGAATTTAACCTATAACGCGATCTTCCTTTTAGGGTCGATTTTTCGAACTTTCGACGTTATTTACGAAAATTCTAAAGCCTAAATTAAAATTCTAGCCATGCTATCTTTTAAGTTTAGGCATTTTTTACCGCCTTGCAAAAATCGCGGCTTTTTAGCTCCATTTGTGTCAGTTATTCACATACAAACGTAGAAGTGCCTCTTTCCTTTATATAATAGATGGTATCCAGAGCCAAATTAAAAGAATAGATTTAAGGACTAATCACTGATGAATAGTTGAAAGAGATTAAACTCACCGCTCCGTGTACTCGTATCCTGTAGAGACAAGTGTAGTCGGTGTTACCATGGTTACTCTCTATCTCCAACTCTACTATCTCATACGCCACTACACTGGGGTGCTGAAAACACGAGATCAGTTGGGAGCAGGTCTAATAATACGCCACTACACTGACATGCTGAAAACACGAGATCAGTTGAAATCAGGTCAAATAATACGCCACTACACTGGGATGCTGAAAACACGAGATCAGTCAAATGAGGTCAAATCATAGATTCCATTAATAGCCGCACAATGAGGGGCAGTAAGAGCTTTAGGACTGAAGGACTTTAGTCTGTATGTGACAGGGAGTCGACAAGCAGCGAATGTCTAACTCCCGTCCTTGATCCCATTCTGGCCCTCATTACCTGTACTTTAAAGTGTTGCAGAGCTGGACCCGTGTCACTATAGTGGTAGTCTCCGAAATGATGGGACGACTTATCGTTGGGGTGACTGAGGCCTCGAACTAGGAACTTGTTGGGGGCAGAGCTGATGTCGTTACTGAGTGAGAGTTTCCGGGGGAGGTGTTCCATGGAGAATCCTTCCACTTGAACAGCCCGAGCTAGCTGGGAGGAGACAGGGTCAAGGTGTGTGGACGCAGAGACAATGGGATCACGAGTGGTAAATACGAGTGGTAAAAAGCGAGTGGTACGTTTGGTGTTCGCTCACTTTGCATCATAATGTGAAAGTCAATTGAGTGAGCGGTAAAGAATGTTATTTAGCATACTGAGACAGAAGTAAGGCACGTTAATCCCAGTGGAATAATTTTTATAAGTGGCTGGGAATGGGGATTTCGCGGGAAAAACGGCTTTTTTTCTGTCTAGCGGCGTGTCTAAGACTACTTCAGTCATGATTTCATTCTCGATAGCGTTGAATTTCATGTCTTCACTAGGCAACATGAGACGATGACGTTACGAAATAACAGATACAAATGGAATAATGTGAAATCACTTTCTTTTCACTACATGCGCCGCGCATTAGTATGTATCGGGCAAAGATGGAAGTTCTGCGGAGGTTACTTCGTATGCAAAGCAAGTAATGTTATTAGTGAGTGTGTTTGCGCGCGTCAGCTGCGCAACACTACTCAATCCATTAAATTAAGCTTGGAACTCGGGCGATATAACGCAAAGAGCTGCACGTTCATTATAATTTATACTATCATGAAGTCATAAAGTAGCAAAAATGCCTTTTGCGTCATAAGGGATTTCACTATCCAAACAGGGACCTCGAAGTCAACATTGCTAAGTACATTATTTCGAAACATATTGAGCCATATGGCTCATAAGGTTCCCACATTCCAATGAATCACAAAAACACTGCTTCACGACAAAAAGTTGATATAATGAGTTCCTGGATGTATAAACAAGCAATGGAATCCTTTGCAGCGGATTTTAGGAGTCCCTGGCTACTTTTGGAGTCTGGCAGCTAGTTTGGGAATATTTTGGCTAGATTAGGATCCTGGTAGCTTTTTTAGGAATGAATGACGCGCGTTTTGTGCGCGTTAATTGGATTCTGACGCAGTTTGGAAATTGCTCCTTTATCAAAACTAGCGAGTTGAGACCATGATAATAATTGCGCGGCGTAAAATAGCCAAATATTAATATCAAGTTTCTGTCAACCTACCTTACGAGACATATTTAAAAGGTACGAAATTTGGGGATTTTACGAAAAAATCCCCATATTTTCGTTCCCCCAAAATTTCGATCCCCAAAATTATTTCCCCCAAATTAGTTAATTGCGGGTTTGTGATTTGACTAACAGTGCATAAAATATGGAATTCCCAGACAAATTTCAATAAGTATATCAGTGCAGAAGAGTTAAAAATATCTTAAATGCAGTAATTCCTAATAAAACCTCCTACACTCGACTCGATAAAAGGATCTTGTACTGAAATTCTACTACTTCGATCACCTCAGTAATATTGGCCTTTCTGAAGTTCTGATTTATTCCCCAAATGTTACCTTATTTTTCGAATTTGAAAAAGGCGAAAATCACCTGATTTAATTTGGGGTACGAAATTTGGGGATTTTTGAAAAAAATCCCCATATTTTCGAACCCCCAAAATTTCGATCCCCGGAATTATTGTCCCATGTTATTTTGTCTTGTAAGGTAAATGGGCTTTTTTGCTTCGATTTGGACAAATTTTGGCTGGGATTGTCGCTCCAACATTCCTCATATTATTCCACTGGGACGTTAATGTAAAGAACAAACAGGGGGCGGTGGACAAAAGTTTGTTAAAAGCCCATGTTCTTAACAGCGGGCGTGAACAAAGTGTCTAGACGTGGCGTTTGCTAACGGGGGAGGCGAATTAAATCGCTCGCCATTAGGGGAGGAAACATTGGTGTGAGGACTGAGGAGGGGAAAAATTGGCGGAGGGGAAGAGTTGGGTGGAGAAGGGAAAATTGAGAGGGGTAGGGGGAAGTTGGAAGGAGTTGGGAAGAATCGGGTGTAGGACGGTAGGAGGGGCGTAGTGGCGTACCTTTATCATCATGTATCCTTTGGATCCTTTGAAAGCCCAGCACCTTCCCGGTGTGATGTCAGACTGCAGAGCCACGGTCGGAGCGTTAGGGATCCTGAACAGGGGCACACTCATGAAGCTGGCGTAAGGGGCTCCTTCGTAGTACGTTTCTGAAGAATGTAACACATTAATATTATCAGCGATTAGAGAATGCATACACAATATCAACGATTCTTTTCACATTCCGGAGGTGGGTATTTCATATAGAGATTGTTTACTCATTATAGTTAGCCATACACCTAAACAGTAAACTGACAAAGATATTCAACTTCTCGATTAAAAGTGACGACTGTACGCTCAAACGAGAAGTAAGAAATGATAACGTATACAATATACATGCGTGCACAATGCACATGGATCGATCGATGTACACGCGAAAAAACGACAGAACTTCTATGGAAAGCAAATTGCACGCATTGTAAAATGCATGTATTTATCATTCCCTTCATAGATTTATGCATCTGCATTGTGCAGCCATATGTGTAACCCACCTGTACACCCGACTGTAATCACGCTGCCACCAAGAGCTTCGAGGGCGAAGTCAGCCTGACCAGTCTTATCTTCGTCAAATGTTTGCAGGGCTTCACTCACGATGTAACGAATATCCGCGATAGGGTATTTCAACTCAAGAAATTAAAGTGTAATCGGTATAAATGATACGAGAGAGTTGTAATCAGGAGCTTTCGAAAAATTGTGATAATCGTTGACAAATTTTTACTTCTTTATTCAGCAGGTATTCAGGGGTCGGCGCGCACGTATCTCAACGT